>JADBJO010003059.1:192500-207500 GCA_016801955.1 Conus betulinus | reverse complement strand
TTGGGAGGCTTAGTTTCAGAGTGGATGTTCTGGATTTAGCTGCAGTGCAGCTGAGAGCATCATTGATGATGGCAATGGGGTAGTTGCGGTTGGTGAAAAAATCAGACATTTTGGCTGCTTGTACAGTGAAGTCTTATTCACTGGAGCAGGGTCTGTGTAGGCGCGAAGGAATTCAGAATATGGAATGCTGTCTTTAGTAAACTGGTGGTGGGAAGATGTGTAGTCCAGGTATGAGTGCGAATCAGTGGATTTGTAGAAGACTGAGGTTTTAAGCAGTCCATCTTTGAGAGAAATAGTGATGTCCAGGAAGTTAACTGTGAAATGGTGTAGGTCAATTTGATGGATGGATGGAAGGTCTGAGCAAAGTTGAGGAAATTGCGGAGGTCATGTTCTGGCATGGATGTGGCTCCCAGTCAATCATCTATGTATCTTTTGTAGAGCTCTGGTGTTGGGCCTGTGTAAGAGATTAGTGGGCAGCGTTCTAGGTGTCCCATGAAGAGGCAGGCATAGGACAGTCCCATTTTGGTTCCCATAGCAACACCACTGATTTGTGAGAGAGTATGGTTGTTAAATTCAAAGGTGTTGAGGGCGAGGACTAATTCTGCAAGTCTGACCAGTGTAGCTGTAGGAGGGTGTTGTTGGTTAGGGGGCCGTTTGTTAAGAAAGAATGCGAGGGCCTTCAGTCCATCGGCATGAGGGATGGAAGTGTAGAGAGAGACGACATCAAGTGTAGAGAGGAGGCTGGGTTGGAAAGTGGGATCTGTTTTTGTATGAATTAATCATGTTGGGTGTGTGGGTTGTGTCTTTGAGGTATGTGGGGAGGCCTTGGACTATGGGTTGGAGGAGAGGCTAAGTACTATGAAATGTGGTCTGTTGGGCAGCTGCATGCAGACACAATGGGTCTGCCAGGTGTATTGGTTTTGTGTATTTTAGGTAGAAGGTGGGTTGTTTGGTGTCTGCCACAGATGGTTGTCTTTAGTATTTTGGCGGAATGAACTCCAAGACCACTCTAGGCAGTTCACTGCAATATAAAATGAACTTCATCTTCACATGCAATTTTGCATTATGGTAAAGTGATATCACAATTGTACGTTGCCTGTAAAGAAAATGTTGAACAAAGATATTCGATATTCCAAATCTAAATCTTGTCATTATCAATTTTATATGTCTATGCATTTTCATTGACAAATCACTCGGAATATGGTGCAAGGATGTTATCCTGTAAAATCTAGTACTACCATTTATGTGGGAATTCCATTCTTGCCTTCTGATATGAACCAGTCTTGCACGAACCATTCGGATAAAAGTCAAGTCATGTTCTACATCCTGATTTAGCCAGACATATCCAAAGCCGAATTCATATAATTTCACTCTCAACCTTGTAGCCCAGTTTGTTTTTCCCCCAGCATGTTGGTTACACAACATGTTATAAGCTTTCATCGATAATCTAGAATCGTTCATTTTTATCAGTTTTAACCAGTAACGAATACATCTAACAGCAGAATTCAGAAATGTTGGATACTTATTGGTTTCCCCATAAACCAAATCATTGGATGTTTGTAATGAAACCCCAAGAAACCTCTTTAGGGCAAATAAATGTACTTTCTCATAATTTATCGCAGCTTTATCCGGACCCCAGATTTCAGCACCATATTGCACGATGGGTTGGACTTTGGAGTCAAATAGTTTAACAAATACTTCAAATGACTGATTCCAAAACTTGATGATTTCCTCATTAAACACAATTAAGCATGCTTTGCTTTGCTTTCTAGATCTTTACAAGCAAAGTTAAGATTAATTTGGTTTGAAAATAAATTCCCAAACACTTGTAGACATTCACGACTAGTATAGTTTTTCAGTTATAATTCAATGTTCTCTTGCACCTAAACAGTACAGTTATATTACTTTTCTGCACATTCACTGTCAGTTGTAAAGAAGACGCAGCACGCCATAAATAATTCAATTGTGTTTGTAAACCAATAACTGTTTCAGACAACAAAACAATATCATCTGCCAGAAGGAGTACAAACGGCTGTAAAAAGTCGTCCACGAACTGGGCTCCATGTCTCCCATTGTTTATAACTTTAAATGTTAATTCGTTAATAAACAAAAGAAAAATATAATAGGAATACACACGTCACCCTGTTTAACACCATTAGTGCACATAATATAATATGACAATTTCCCACCACTTCTCACTCTAGAATTTACACAGTTATACACACTTATAACATTTGTATATCATTTTCCATAAATACCATTTTTCAACAGAACATGCCATAAAATACTTCTGCTAATAAAATCGAAGGCTTTTTCAGAATCAACGAAGGCAACATAGAGTTTACTACTATTAAAGAAAATTGTTTATGAATAAAAGCCATCAGAGAAAACACATGGTCCATAGCAGAGCACTTACATTTGAATCCAGCTTGGTATACTCCAGTAAGATTATATTCTTCTACCCACTTCTGTAACTTACAGTTAATGATCGTGCTGTAAAGCTTACTGGAAGCATCACAAATCGAAATGCCTCAGTAATTATAATTGGGATTGTTTACATTTCTTTTCTTACAGAGGGGTATTATAATAGATTCTGCCCAGTTCTCAGGATAAATTCCTTTGTCAAATAGAGAGCTGAAAAGGGTTACCAAGAAATTCAAAAGGAGGTACGATTTGCCACAGTATTTTAGAAATTCTCCAATAATACCATCTGGTCCTGCAGCCTTACGATGTTCAATTTTCCCAATGGCAAACAAAACTTCTTCTTTAGAGACTGGGCGATTTAATTTATCCATTAGCCATAGCGTGGAGCTATATGTTAGCCATAGCGTGGAACTGTATGTTAACCATGGCCTGCAGCTATACGCTAGCCATGGCGTGTAGCTATATGTTAGCCATAGCATTAAACTACATGTAAGCCATAGCGTGGAACTATATGTGGGCCATAGCATGGAACTATATGTCAGCCACAGCGTGGAATTATATGTCAGCCATAGCGTGGAACTATATGTCAGCCATAGCGTGGAACTATATGTCAGCCATAGCGTGGAACTATATGTCAGGCATAGCGTGGAGCTATATGTTAGCCATAGCATGGAACTATATGTCAGGCATAGCGTGGAACTATATGTCAGCCATAGCGTGGAACTATATGTCAGCCATAGCGTGGAACTATATGTCAGCCATAGCGTGGAACTATATGTCAGGCATAGCGTGGAGCTCCATGTTAGCCATAGCATGGAACTATATGTCAGGCATAGCGTGGAACTATATGTCAGGGCATAGCGTGGAGCTATATGTTAGCCATGGTGTGGAGCTTTATGTTAGCCATGGCGTGAAGCAATATGTTAGCCATGGCGTGAAGCAATATGTTAGCCATGGCGTGGAGCTTTTGTTAGCCATGGCGTGGAGCTATATGTTAGCCATGGCGTGGAGCTTTTGTTAGCCATGGCGTGGAGCTTTTGTTAGCCATGGCGTGGAGCTTTTGTTAGCCATGGCGTGGAGCTATATGTTAGCCATGGCGTGGAGCTATATGTTAGCCATGGCGTGGAGCCAAGTCACACGACTGGTGCACCATCTCCTCCAGGACTGGCTATACGGGGCGAGGGGAAAACTAAAGATGGTCCTCCCTCACAGCTGAAAGGGACCAAGGCATCTCTTCGGGCGTTGACGACGTCAACTAATGTACTGTAATGTAAAATGATATTTATAGAGCGCGCTTTACCTCGCGAAAGTCCGAAACGCATACTACAGAAACAAGATATAATAGTGCTAGACTTGAGGGTGGTGGGACTGGTAAAATCACGGTCCAACTTTAAGCCTTCCCTGATCATGAATTATGATGCATTTCTTTTTTCTATTGTCTGTCTGTTTCTCTTTTTCAAAGATCGGAGGAAAAGAGAGGACAAATCGACTGAATAAAAATGTTATGAAGGGAGTGTGTGTGTGTGTGTGTGTGTGTGTGTGTGTGTGTGTGTGTGTGTGTGTGTGTGTGCCCGCGCGTGTGTGCGTGCGCGTGCATGCGTCTCTCTCTCTCTCTCTCTCTCTCTCTCTCTCTCTCTCTCTCTCTCTCTCTCTCTCTGAACATCACAAACTGTTCCACCCATTTCAGTCAGGCTTTCGTCGAAATCACTCATGCCACACGGCCTTGACACGCCTCTGTGATACATGGCTATCAGCCATCAACGAAAGAAAACTCACTGGAACTGTTTTTCTCGATTTTAAGAAAGACTTTGATCTAGTAGATCACAACAAATTATTTTTAAAAAAATACTGCATATGTTCAAAATCCGGCAGTAGTCACGTTCTTTCAGTCATATCTTGAAAACAGGACCCAGCGTGTTTACTTAAACGGTACTTATTCTTCTGAAGGAATAGTGAGCTGTGGTGGTGTTGAATGGTCCTTAATCCGCACAAAACAAAAGGTATGGTCCTAAAATCGAGACAGAAACATCAACGACAGCATCTTATGTTGAGCCTAAAATGAATGAAACCTTGATCGAGCAGGTTACCGAACATCGTGTCTTAGGCGTGATCATCGATGAGAATTTTAAATGGCAATCACATATAAATCATGTTTGCAAACAGTTGGCTCGCAATTTGTTTTTACTCCATAAACTCAGTTATTATGTTGAACCACACATCCGGAAATATTTTTTGAAAGCCCATTGCCTTTCTCACATCAACTATGCGTCCACTGAAAAAAGATCAACTCTATGTATAGACGGGGAATTAAGCTGATTCTTCCCGACAAGTCTCTATCGACCACGAGCAAATTCGCAAAACTAATGATGTTACCACTGCAGAGCCAACTGACCTATAATAAAGCAGTACTAATGTTTAAAGTCCATGCAAACATGGCGCCAACATATCTTGCTGAGTTTATCCAAATGGCAACAATGCGATATGATTCAAATAATTACATTTTACCACGTGTCCGCATTGATTTGTTCAAATCTAGTTTTGCATTTTTGGTCCATCTGTGTGGAACTCTCTTCCTCCGTCTGCCAAAACATGTCAATCACTGCCGTCCTTCAAATCAGCAATACTTAAACATTTACTTGAACAATAAATCTAACCTTTTGACCATAGTCTCAACGCCCTACTTTTATGCTTGCCTCTGTATTAGCTAATAATGAAAATGTGCGTGCGTGCGTGCGTGTGTGCGTGTGTGTGTGTGTGGGTGGTGTGTGTGGGTGTGGGTGTGGGAGTGCGCGTGCGTGCGTGTATGTGTGGGCGTGTGCGCATGTGAACGCGCACGCGTACGTGTCTGATTGTGTTTGTGTTTTTTTTTTTTTTTTTTCATTTATTATTATTATTATTACTATTGTTATTGTTATTATTATAATGTTGCTATATTCTTCATTGTTTCTGCCATTATTAATATGTGCAGTTTGTCTAGTTGAATGTTGTAGAATAGCAAGGACAGATTGGAAGAATAGGCATTGCCTAAAATCTTTATCCTTGAGTAATAAAGTTTTTGAGGTGTGTGTGTGTGTGTGTGTGTGTGCGCGCGCGCGCGCGCGCGCGCGCGTGTCTGCGTGCGTGCGTGCGTGAGTACGTGCATACGCGTGCTTGTGTGTGTGTGTGTGTGGGTGGGGGGGGGGGGGGGGGGGAGGAGGGGGGAGGAGGGGGGAGGTGATAAAGCAATTTTGACAAACTGGAAAAGAAAGGATCAAAATACAAAATAATCCGGGAATTTTTCTATTTTACAAGTACCATTCCACACAAACTACACACTCACATAAACTTACCTGACAGGAAGGAGGTTAGATAAGGAGAACATGGGAACTGGGCTCTCTTGCAGCTCACAAACAACTGTGCCAGGAAGGATAGTCACCTATCGGGGTGTATGTCTCATTAAATCTTTGTCACGGATCAAATGGGATCACAGCCAGATCGGTACGACTAAACGTGGAAGCACACAACAAAAACAGGCCCACAAGGCAAGCAACGAGTGCCTGATAGTTAAAAAAACGGTCCGAGATCATGCCCTACTGCCTCTTATCTTCTTGTATATATAACTACATCTATAAGTACAGGGATCTATCAATCTATCTATATAAGCTCGGGCGTTTGGACACACACACACACACACACACACACACACACACACACACACACACACTCCACACCCTCCCCCTCCCTTTTTTTTCACCATTGTTTCCAAGTAAACAGCCGTCCGACGGCGAAGCAAGCGAAACATCTTGGCCGTCATCGATTGAAAGAGAAAACAAACGAGAAAAATTATCTCTGACCTGAAAGGCTTCATCTGTTTCTATTACACGCCCACTTCCTTCATCCTGATGTCCCCCTTCTTCCCTCATCTCCTACCACCGTTCTAGGCCTCCGCCCCCATTTCTCCTGCCTTTATTCCCATTGCCGTTGTCTCATGATGTCAAAGACGATACGAACGGGTCACCTATATCTTTTGTTGTATCATTCCAAACTGGTGATATAGTATATCCGGATATATCTCTGTCTGTCTGTCTGTCCGTCCGTCCGTCTGTCTATCTGTCTCTGTCTGTCTGTCTGTCTCTCTGTCTCTGTCTCTCTCTCTCTCTTGTGTTTGTGTGTGCACATGTGCGTGTCTTGGGGACAGAGAGAGGGAGGGAGAGCGAGAGAGAGAAGAGAGAGAGAGAGGGGGGAGGGGCAGAGTGAGACAGAATGCGAGAAAAAATGACAATAAGACAAATTTGAACCCCCCAAAAATAGTGTGGCGAATTACTCAGGCTGGAAGCGCTGTTAATCCCTTCCTTTCTTTCTACTTTCAGCATGCAATACATTACCACTCGTGGAAGAAAGAGAAACTAAAACATGCAGACATCACGGATGCGTACAGAGTGCGAACTATAAAGATAAAGCCTAAAGATGTGTCATCTTTGAGCCAACGTTGGGCAAAGCTAGGGCCTCTGTTCAATACTAACACGCGCAGAGATTCTCTCCGTCAAACTCTGGCACGAATTTTGCTATCATGTCTTGGCGATTCAGTGGAAATGCTAAAGTGATATATAATGCCGCAGCTGATTTCAATCCGGAGATTAACGGCGACAACCAATCTCCTGACAGATTATAATGGTGAGAGAGAGAGAGAGAGAGAGAGAGAGAGAGAGAGAGAGAGAGAATGCGTGGAACATGCGGAGGAGTAGGGAAAGTCTGATGCCCGATGTGTTATTTTACCGTTATACCCTTTACTAACGGCTATAACAATTTTTCTTCGTTAGTAGTAGAAAGAAACTCGTGGAGAGCGTGGCAGCAGAGAGTCCTCAGAAGAGAAGCCCCCTTCAAGCGAGTGTTTCGGCCTTATCTCCTGACACTCTAGGGGGGTTGGGCCACACCCGGTTCATGACTCCGGATGTCCCTCTGCTGCCCCTTTTTTTTTTTTTTCCATCTTGGGATGAGCCATGACTGGGATTCGAACCCATGCCCTTCTGGACATGCTCATTTCCACTTAATGACTCGCGCACTAACCACTGAGCCACAGGGACACCTGATATTTGTAGGAAAGTTAAGCCTTATGAAGTTCACTTTTGTTCCTCCTTGACCAGATCCAACTTGAACACCTCTCTGCCGCTTCTGCCATTGCTTTCAGGGCTTTGGTTTTTTCCCTCCCTGCAACTGAGAGCTGTTTCATGAGGCTGTATGCAGACGTTCCCAAAACCCCCTAGCTCCAATTTCTGCAGTGAGGACTTTGACCTGATAGCCTTCTCTCCTCAGGCTGTTTGCCAGATCAGCATACTTTTCAGTCTTGTAGATCTGAGCTGCCTCCATTCTGTTCTCATATGGCACCGTGAGCTCGATCATGATCAGCTGCTTGGTTGACTGAGAGTGTAATACTATGTCTGGTCTCATGCCACTCTTGCTGATAATCTCTGGGTGACTATTCCATTCTGGGAGGTCTGCTGTGCACTCCCAGTCATCTGCCCCGTCCAGCAGACTCTGCCTGCATGTTCCGAGTGGCACTGTTGTTCTTGGCCATGATTCGCTGCCTCCTGCCGTGAAGAATGTTGCGGGTGCTTTTGGAGTCCTGATTTTCCCTTTTGTGGTGTTGGTACTAGCCAGACTACTTGTACAATCTCTTGAGCACTTGGTTGTGCCTCCATGTGTACCTTCCTTGAGCCAGGGCTACTTTACATGAGCTTAGGACATGCTGCACAGTTTGTTTTTCATGGCAAAGGGGCATGAAGGATCGTCTGTTTTTCCCCCACTTCACCAGGTTTGCATTTGAAGGCAGAAGGTCATATGCAGATCTGAGAATGAAGCTGATCCTGAGAGGGGCCATGTGCCAAATGTCATTCCAAGTGAGACTTCTTTGGAGTGCATTCTCCCATGTTGTCCATTGCCCTTGCTGGCTCTGCTGGACTGCTTTTTGGAGTCTTTTTTGGTCTTCTTCTTTTTCTCATCTCCTGAATCATCATGTCTCTTTTGGCTTTTCCTTTGGCCTTTGACCACCATTCAGTTTTGGTCACCCCCAGTCCTTGTCTGTTGGTCTGTGTGTGTCCTGTTATTTCTCTGATCTTGAGACTTTCTTTTGCAGAATCCATCGCCTCTTGAACTTTCCATTTTCTGCCTGTCTTCAGCTGGGGCTTGATTGCTTCAACCACCCTGTCTCCTGAGTCCTCCAGCATGCTTTGAAGTCTGATCTTCCCTGCTTTATATTCCTCCAGGATGGATTTCAGTGGTAGTTTCAGCTTTGCTTGGCGACAGTATAGCGCTATGTCAGTCAGACAGGGTGGGACACCAAGCCATTTCCTTGTGAACTTGTTGATTTTGGATTCCATTGCCTCCACTATGCTGGTGCAGATGTCGTATATCATCAGAGGCCATAGGAGCTTTGGTATCAGCATGAACTGCAGACACCAGACCTTGTATTTGCCAGGGAGCCCACACTGGTCAATGGTCTCCAAGCCTTCTTCCGACATCTGTTTGGTTTCTTTTGCTCTTCGTGTGTCTTTCAGCGTATCATCATACCATCTTCCAAGGCTCTTGACTGGCTCTTCTGTTACTGTTGGAATGGTCTGGTTGGCAACACTGAAGACCACAGATTCGGCCACTTTTCCTTTCCTCAGTGAGAGACTCCGTGATTTCTTTGGCTTGAACTTCATTCTGGATGAGGCAACTATGTCGTCCAGCCTCTCCAGCACGTGACGTGTCTCTTCTCTGGATGAAATCACTGTAGTGTCATCCATGAAGGCCTTGAGAGGGGGCATCTTGTATCCATCGCCAAGGTCTGTTTGTCTTGCGTTGCTTGCTTGTTGCTGCTTTCAAGATGACTTCCATTGCCAACACGAACAGTATTGGGGAAATGGCACAGCCCATTGCAATGCCCACTTCCAAGTTGATCCAATCTGTTGTGTACTCCTTGGTAGAGAACCGCATTGAGAAGCCATTGAAGTACTTCTTGAGCATGTCGCAGATGTTCTTTTGCACATGGTACATCTTAAGAGCCAACTGTATCATCTCATGGGGTACAGATCCATATGCGTTTTGCCAGGTCGAGCCACACTACGTCCAGGTCTCTCTTTTCTGTTTTTGCTCTTTGGATTGCGTCCCAGATCATTGTGGCGTGTTCTACACAGCCAGCACGCCTGAATGCCACCTTTCTGGACTGACACATCCAAGTACTTGTTTTCCATGAGGTACTTGGTCAGCCTTGCTGCCATGACAGAGAAGAAGATTTTCCCTTCGACGTTCAGTAGTGATATTGGCCTGAACTGGCTGATGTCACTTGAGTTTTGCTCTTTGGGATGTACACACCATCTGCCGTCATCCACTGGCCGCTGATCTTCTGATTTCTCCAAGCTGATCGCAGCAGCCTGTGTGGAGCCACTCCAGCACCTTGGGACATTTCTTGTACAGCTGGTAAGGTATTCCGTTTGGCCCTGGTGATGATTTGGCTCTGGCTTTGTCGACCACCTTCTTGATTTCCGCCAACGTTGGAGGCTTGTCATTGAACTGTTCCTCAGGGTTGGTTGGCCACACCAGACCTTGAATGTCGAGTGGTGCTTTGCTCTGTGAGTCAGAGTATGTTTTTTCTCAGATGCTGCTCAAGAACTCCTTTGTCCACACTTAGGGTCCCAGATTTTGGCTGCTCGAACAGAGTTCTGGCAAACTGGAAGGGGTCTCTGAAGAAACGCTCTTGTGTCTTCTTCTTTTTTTCTTCCTCTTCCTCGCAGATTCCGCTTTGCTGAGGGCGCTGTGTTTTGCTTTCAGGTCTTCCCAGAGTTTTTCCAAGCCTTGTTTTTCAGCTGGCAGAGCAGTCTTCATTTGCTTCTTGAGGTTTTTCTTTTGGACCCTGATCTTGTCCATCTCTTCTTGGCGTCTGGATTTCTTTGGAGGTGTTTTCTCTTTGGGTAGTTTTGCTCCATAGGTCTCTACATGTGGCATACACAATGTCCCCCATATGTGGCTAGTTTTTGTGTTCCAGGGTGCTACAGCGTGGATGTCCTTGGCACTGTAGAATATCTCAGAAACTACTTGGCCGATCTTTCTGAAAATTTGTAGGTATGTTCATTAATCCCTGATGTGTTATTTTAACCGTTATAGCCGTTAGTAACGGCTATAACGGCCCATAACGATTTTTCTTTGTTATAGAATATCTCAGAAAGTACTCGGCCGATCTTTCTGAAAATTTGTAGGTATGTTCATATATCGGTCACAGATGATGCCCGATGTTTTAGTTTACCGTTAGTAACGGCTATAACGGCCCATAACGGTTTTTCTTTTTTATGGAATATCTCAGAAAGTACTTGGCCGATCTTTCTGAAAATTTGTAGGTATGTTCATTATGGGTCACGGATCATGCCCGATGTTTACCAGGATAGCCGTTACTAACGGCTATAACGGCCCAAAACGGTTTTCCCTCTTTACGGAATATCTCACGCGTATTGAAGATAAACTTGGTGTACGCAAAGAGTGTAGCCCCTTTGGTGTACGTTATATGCATTGCATCTTGTTTTCTTTGACTCTTTGACACTTGTTTCGATTTGGTGCTGCGGTTTTCTATACATACTTGTGTTCGTCCGGAGTTCGACACTGGTTTTCTTCGTGTATTCAAGACTTACCGGATCGTCGTTTGTGAAGCACATTGACATTTTTTCTGTTTATTTTTATACCAGACTTTTAGAGCAGGTTACGTCGTCATGAAACAACGCCTTCTTTGACGTAAAACATGTAATATAGTGTGTTTATTCTACCATTTCTGTTTTTTAGCGTACACGTAATTACGTCACCTTTTCTTTTACGTAGAGGAAAAGTGTAACTCATTGTGTTTATTCTTCCAGGTCACAGTCGTCGTCAAAGTGATATTTTCAATTGTGTCTGTAGTCTAATAATTGATTACCTTCTCTTGGAACATTTTCAATATGAAAAAGTCATAAAAATCTATCACAACAGTTTCTGATTTTCACTAAAATAAGCACACACTTGACCCTTATCAAATAACTTTGAACAACAGATGGGGTGTCTAGTACTTTGGAGACGGACTCTTCTTCTCCGATATCACATGAATGTGCGGACCATTCCGGGATTCGCCGTTACTTGGCAGGAGTGTAGCCCTTTGGTGTACGTTTATATGCATTGCATCTTGTTTTCTTTGACTCTTTGACACTTGTTTCGATTGGTGCTGCGGTTTTCTATACATACTTGTGTTCGTCCGGAGTTCGACACTGGTTTTCTTCGTGTATTCAAGACTTACCGGATCGTCGTTTGTGAAGCACATTGACATTTTTTTCTGTTTATTTTTATACCAGACTTTTAGAGCAGGTTACGTCGTCATGAAACAACGCCTTCTTTGACGTAAAACATGTAATATAGTGTGTTTATTCTACCATTTCTGTTTTAGCGTACACGTAATTACGTCACCTTTTCTTTTACGTAGAGGAAAAGTGTAACTCATTGTGTTTATTTCTTCCAGGTCACAGTCGTCGTCAAAGTGATATTTTCAATTGTGTCTGTAGTCTAATATAATTGATTACCTTCTCTCTGGAACATTTTCAATATGAAAAAGTCATAAAAATCTATCACAACAGTTTCTGATTTTCACTAAAATAAGCACACACTTGACCCTTATCAAATAACTTTGAACAACAGATGGGGTGTCTAGTACTTTGGAGACGGACTCTTCTTCTCCGATATCACATGAATGTGCGGACCATTCCGGGATTCGCCGTTACTTGGCAGGACCAGGTCAAACGGCGGAAGAATTACCTACCCTGTGACCTTGAACGAGAAAGATTACCCACCGACTCCATAGCCCTTCCTCATAATCCACACCTGGCCCATAAAAAAAAATCACTATGTTCTTTAGAATTGTGGAGAAGTGAAGTCCTAAGTAAAGAAAAAAAAATGTAAATAAAAGAAAACTTACGAATTTTCGAAGTTATCGGAGCCCTCAGCCATTCCAAGAGAAGATAGGCCTAACTCTTGAAGAAAACGAATGACGTCCAACGCTCTCCAATCGTATATCAGACATAAGATATGTTTCCATGGAAGATAGATATAAGTTGCATCGAAGCAAACGAAGATCTAAGTTGTTTTCATTTTTAACAGAAATTCTTGAAATTGTACATCAATGGAAAAAGGAAACAATTGTTTGGAATATTAATTTTTGTTTCGTTACAGTTGCTAAGGTTTAGTTAATCATGTGATTTAATCACATGATTTATTTGTTTACATTTTGTTTTGTTAACGAGGGAAATCAAATCATCAGAAATTTGATTAAGTTTCGTTTAATAGTTGTTTGTTAGAATTAAATTGTTATACTGAGTTTATCGATGGTTTGTTACAGTTTTATTTTACTTCGATGCTATGTTGTTAGGAAGTCTAAGTCGTGCTGATCGTTAGATCTAACTGCGTATATGACGACGAACATGTATGAAAGGAGAGTATGTGTGTGGAGAGAGTTCCTTGCTGCAATACAATTTCTGCTGTAAAGCAACCCCTGTTGGTAGACAAATTTTACCACAAGGATTTTTGCTCCTGATGCATGATCGTCAATAAAAGAGAAGATCAACATCAACTTTGGGCCTGGTCCTAAGATTGCTTGCCTGATTGACCTGAGCGCTGGCTGCTTACTGTCTCTGCTGCCTCTTACTCATCTCGTTGCTGCAAATGTATTACGATCCACAATACCCAGCAAGTTTAGTCTGCATGATTGACCTGTGCGAAGTGGCAAGCACAAAGATTCCATTGAGAGTCCTGACTCGATTGGTTCCCTGCCTATGCCTCTGTCCTAAGACCACTTTGCCACAATAACGAATAAAGGCTTAAGATCACTATGCATCATTCCACTTATGAAGTTCTCGTCCACGGGAAAAAAAACAAAAAACTGTACACCTGGGTTATTGAGGAATTCCAGTCCCTCAAAGCTCTGGTGGGGGCTCTGTGTGTGACCGACGTGCAGGTAGAGAGGCATCAGTCAAAGCCATCCAGGCTTTTCCTTTACCAGCACAACCTGACAAGCTGACAGAGTCCTCGTGAATTACCGGCGATATATGTTCTCCAAGTCCGCCAAAAACTTTCCATAACGTACAGCGAAAAGGACTCCACACAGGTCTCATCAGCCACAGCCCATGTCAGCCCCCCCCCCCCCCCCCCCGCACACACACAACACACACACACACAACCTGACTTGCCGACAGCGACTTCAACGCTTCTTGAGATACTTGGTTTCAGCTGTCAGCGTTTTAGTCAGAATGGCAGTTTCTTGCAAAACAAATAATAGCATATATCTGGTTTCGGCAGTCACTGTTCTTTGTTGTTCAGCTGAACTTGTTTACATTTCTTATCAAATATTCTTGTATTTCAAAAGAATTGCATTCATATGAAAGAACGTCATGTCCTGAATCTTTTCATACCAAAATGCCAAAATAACCGAAATGTCGAGATACTAGGTCTCAGCAGTTAGCCCTCGATATACCATGTACTGAATCTGGAGAAATGAAACAAATATGAATTGATATTCATTCAAGATTGGCACAGCCTTTTAAAATTTGAATATGGTCAGACGAATACATGGACGAACAGAAACAAATACAAATAGCCTCGATGTGACTGGAACGGAAGTAGATAACAACTGAGGCAGGGAACAGTAAACAATATAAAACAAACAAGTAAGATAACTCTTGCTGCCACAAGAAAACAAATACATGCCAATAACTCCAAAGGAATGCTGCTTACGACACCGAATCGCCTAGCAGACATGACAGCACAGAGCACACAGAACAAACAAGGAAACATCCCCCCAAAAGGATGTTCCAAGCTTGCCTGTATACCCTGTACTAAACCCATTCTACACAGCAACAACTGGAGAAATACACAAATATAAATCAACATTTATTCAAGATTGGCACAGCCTTTTAAAACTTGAATATAGTAAAAAACAAGTGTTTAGACGAACGGAAACAAATACAAATAACCTCGATTTGATTGAAACGAAAGAAAATACGAAATGAGGTAGGGAACATAAATAATATCCGTTTTTGGAGTTATGGGCATGTATTTTGGTTTCTTCTAGGATCAAGAGATACCCTACTTGTTTTTGTTTTGTGTGTGTGTGTGTGTGTGTGTGTGTGTGTGTGTGTGTGTGTGTGTGTGTGTGTGTGTGTGTGTGTGTGTGTGTGTGTGCGCGCGCGCGCGCGCGGGGGCTCTTTCAAACACCCCCTGGAGGTATTGTCGGCTGTGTGGTCAGTACATGGGGAAGAGCTGAAGTGTGTGAAATGGGTAAGTGATCAACTTCATTGAAACTCCTTCAACCACAATGTTCTTTCCTCCCGTTTTTCTTTTTTTCCCCTTTTTATATTCTTCCTCCTCTTATTCTTCCGTTTTGCTTTCTTGCATTCTACTTCATGGCGCTGCTGACAGTCGCCTTCGCCTGTTATCTCCTTTTTTGTCGCTTTTCAACAATCGTGGGTGGGTGGGGGAAACAGCACGGGGAGAGGGCGAGTGCGGATGGCTTAATGGCGTGTCAGTTTCAGATGGGCTTAGCTCAGAATGCTTCAA
>JADBJO010003059.1:182500-187500 GCA_016801955.1 Conus betulinus | reverse complement strand
GAAAGAGCGTTTTACACGATTGACTGCAGAGCCTGGTCGTAGGTAGGTGGACTAATCTTAACCAGTATTTAATTGTTTGACGTAAGTTCGTATAAACAGAGGGTGTGGTCTACTTTCACTATAAACCATTGATGCATATAACGGTGCACATAAATAGGCTTTACTGCATACGTGTCTTTTTTTTTTTTAACAGATATTTCTTTACTAGGGCGTACTTTGTAAATGTGTGGTCCATCGAAAGCTGATTTAACAGTTTTGCTTATATGGAACTTCTGGGCGGTCTGATAGAACTCCATACCGTGGTCAGTCTGATAAAGGACACAGGTACTCTACTTTTCAGAGTAGTGGTCAGAGCTCTAGTTACTCAGCTGGTCGTGGATAACTTTGGTGTAGCCGTTATCGTGGTCGTGGCGCCCGGTCATACTACCTCTGACAGTAAGAGTTCCTCAGGAAGTGCTTCTGATCAGTCTGCCAGTGTTGTGTGTTTTCTGTGTAAGAAGCCAGGACATGTTGCTGTTAAGTGTTCATTGAAGTCAGGTAGAAACCCTCGTAGAATTTGTAACCTTAGCCACCCAGATAAATGTCCTTTTGTGGTTGTTTACTGTTCTCGAGAAGTCAGCTGATAGTAAAAAGTCAAGTGTTCTTGTTCTTTTCTGGATAGTCCTTTTGCTTGTTTAGCTGCTGGTGAGTTCACAGGCAATTTACATTTGGAGTCCGGTTCTGTGAATGGCACTTTGAGTTCTGTTTCTGCGTGATACTGGTGCTCCATTTGTGGCGTTCGCAAGCGGTTAGTTTCTGACAGTCAGCTGTTAGGAACCACAGTGAAGTGTGTTTCTTTTGGTGGTCGTGTGGATGAGTTTCCACTGGCTACAGTTTCAGTCAGTTGTCCTTATATTGTGGGCGATTTGTCTTGTGTCTTGGATAGCCCTGTCTTAGATCTCATTGTGTGGGTAATGTGCTTGGAGTTTCTATGAGCGGTGAGTTTTTAGTGATGTATCTGGTGAACCTTTCTGTTTAGCCGCCGTTGCGAGGCCTTGAGCTAAAACATGTTGTCGACAAAAAGCTTTTGTTTCAAATCCCTGATTATCTGAACATGTCCCGTTCTGATCTTGTATAGAAACAGAAGGATGAGTCATTGAAGTCTTGCTTTCAAGTAGCGTCTTCTGATGTGTCTGCTGCGTCTACTTCTGATGTTGTTGTTGTACCTACAATTGTTCTTTCACAAGGTACTTCTGTGCCTGGGTCAGAGATAGGACCTTTGGCTTGTGAGCAAGAGCAAGGTTCTTTGGAGAGTTCTCCAGGAATTGGTTTTTCGGTTGATCCTTCTCTGGAGTCTGTTTGTACTGTTCGTGCAGTGGTTTGTACAGTTGGTGTCGTCCAGAACTTTAATGACGTTTTACCCATTCCCAGTTTAGCTGTTCCGATGGTGTCTTCTATGCCAGATGAAGATGTTCGTTCAGTACAGTTTGATTGTACTTTGTCTGACGGGAGTTTCAGAGAGTCGCATGCAGTTTTTGATGATTTTCAGGACGTTTTGACTCCCAAACCAGGTTTCTTCTCAGATGATGTACTTTTAGAGATCCCTCTTACAACGGATGTCCCTGTTAGAAAGAAGTGTTACGACATCCCCTTTTTTTGCCAGAGAGAGAGAGAGAGAGAGAGAGAGAGAGAGAGAGAGAGAGAGAGAGAGAGAGAGAGAGAGATTGGTATCATGTTAAATCATGGTACCACTGAGCCATCAAATAGTCCGTATGCCTCTCCAGTTGTGTTGGTCAGGAAGAAAGATGGTACGTGTCGATTTTCGATTGATTTCGGATCTTTGAACAAGATTCTTGGCAGGTTCTCAGAGACTTCAACATTGATGAGAGGCCCGTCCAGGTCATCAAGGCCCTCTACGAGCACTCCAGCAGCACAGTACTCCTCAACAGCCAGCAGGGCCAGTTCTTCCCGACCACAGTCGGAGTCAGACAGGGGGTGCCTACTATCTCCAGTACTTTTTAACATCTTTCTGGAGAGAATCATGCAAGAGACCCTCGAAGAACATCACCTCCATCAACATTGGCAGCAGGCCGGTCTGCAACCTTCGTTTTGCAGACAACATCGACCTCATGGGAGCAACACAGAGTTCCAGGACCTGAAAAACAGACTTGTTACAAGAGCAAGTGCCTACGGCATGGAGGTCAGCACAGAGAAGTCAAAGGTCATGGTCAACAGCACGACTAACAGCAGTGCCAACATGACCATGAATGGTGAGCCCCCCTGGAAGAAGTGACCAGCTTCAGGTACTTGGGAGCAACCCTGTTCAAAGATGGCACCTGCACGGCAGAAATACGAATCAGGATCAACTCTACATCAGCAGCGATGGCCAACTGAACAGGGTGTGGAAGAGCAACATCAAATTCCACACAAAATTCAGGCTCTATAAGTCACTAGTGGTCTCCATCCTGTTATATGGCTGCGAAACATGGACACTTATGGCCGAAACAGAAAGAAGAATCCAGGCGTTTGAGACCAGGTGCAAAGAACATAAGACCAGTGATTATGTGCGGAACCTGGTCACCAACCTAGTTGGGCCCCACGAACCACTTCTGGCAACCGTCAAACGACGGAAGATGGCATGGTTTTGCCACGTCATTCGTCAGAACACCCTCTCCAAGACCATCCTTCAAGGTACCGTTGAAGGAGGGCGCAGACGAGGACGGCAGAGAAAGAAAGAGTTGGTCGGATAATGTAAAAGACTGGACCAAAATCACCATGCCAGATCTCCTCACGACAGCTACAAACAGAAGAGCCTGGAGAAAAAAAACGGAGGCTGCCTCATCACGTCCGTCCGCACAACAACCCCAGCGGTCAGGGGAATGACTGACTGACTGAACAAGATTACCGTCTTTGATGCCGAACCTATTCTGACGTTGAGAGTCTTTTTGCAAGGTTAACTGATGCTCAGTTTTTCACAAAGATAGATCTCGCAAACGGATATTGACAGATCGTGGTTAATCCCGAGGATCGTCCGAAGATGGTTTTGGAACACACATGGGTCTATTCCAGTTTGTCAGGATGCCTTTTGGACTTGTACTGGCTCCAGCAGTGTTTGCACGTATGATGCGTATGCTGGCATTTGATCATTTTTTCTGCTATCAACTTCTTTGATGATATTCTTGTGCACAGTATCTCATGGGATGCTCACCTTACACATGTGAAGGGTGCTCTCTCGTCTGAGGTCTTTCAACCTCAAGGCGGGCTTTCGTTCACTTGAGAGTTCCTTGGTCATGTTGTTGGAGGTGGTACTATGCGTCCTGAAAGGAAGAAGGTCGATAAGATTTTGAAAATATCCACTCCTACCACCAGGAAGCAGGTCAGGTCTTTGTTGGGGTCGCTCAGTTTTTTACAGGATATGTTCCTGGGTTTGCTACTTTCAATGCTCCACTGTCCGATTTGATCAAAGATGCTGATGATCGTGCTGAAAGGTCTATTTCTTGGACTCCTGTGTGTGCCGAAGCTTTGAGGAAGATTCAGGGAATCTTGTCTTCTGTACATGTGTTGTTGTTACCCAGATTGAGTAATCCTTTTGTTCTCAGGACTGATGCTAATTCTGTGTTGGTTCGGGTGCTGTATTGCTTCAGAAGAATGATGATGTTCTTCACCCGGTCGTGTTTGCTGGTTGAAAGTTGCTGAATCGTGAGAGGGCGTACAGTACTATTGAGCGGGAATGTTTAGCCATTGTCTGGGCTGTGCAGAAGTTTGTTAGGTTCCTTTGGAGAGTCAGATTCATCCTGCAGACGGATCATCGTCCCTTGACGTACCTGCGAACGTCAAACTTCAAGAACTCAAGACTTGTGCGATGGGCATTGTCGTTGCAGGAGTCCTCGTTTGCAGTCCAACCAGTTCCTGGTTCAGCAAATGTTTTCGCTAACCTCCTCTACCGTTCATGTGAGAATCAGCTGATCCCTTAGGTAGTGAGTTTCCTCGTGTGAACTGTAGTTTCTGATGCTGTTTTGATGTGTGGTTTCTGGGTTTGTGTATTCTGCTGTTTGTCTACTTCTTTCAAAAAAAACAATTCGGTCATTTTTTTTTCTTGAGGTGGGGGAGTTTTGTGACGTCAGCGTAAAAACTAAGTATTATGACGTCAAGGTAAAAGTAGGTAACCGCATGACGAAAATAATAATATACGATGGGACAAGGAGCTAGGGGTAACAGCCAAGGTTTTGGTGTCCAGCCTACTTTAATATGTATTTTATTTGTCGTTTTCTCGGTAGTGTTACTATATGGAGAGGCTGAGTTTCAAGTTAGTACTGCGTCGAAGTGACTATGTATGTGTGGTACTTCTGATGACGATACCAGCGAAATATGTACCAGAAAATTTATTTGTTATAAAAGTAAAAAATGTTGTGACTGCTGTGTCGGCTGCACAGTGCCCAAGCCATATGTAACAATATATATATATATATATATATATATATATATATATATATATATATATATATATATATATATATGCGCACATCACACACACACACACACACACACACACACACACACACACACACACACACACACACACACACACACACACTCACACACTCACTCACTCACTCATACACGTCCTGTTGTTATAACATATAACACAGATGGCCACACAGGCATATAATCCAGAACGCAGTTGTTCTTACAACCCTCGAGGAAGAAATGGCCTAATTTGTGCTTTTAAAGGAATGGATCAGACAATTATTTGGCTTCTTTATACTCAAGCACCTCAACTTTCTCTATAAGAAACCACTCAAGGACTGTCTTAAGTTGGACATATCAAACAATACCTCACGTCATAACGCAGTTTGTTTCAATAGTGCGGCACTGAGTGATAGCGAATTGGGACACTGTCAAACACACTTTCCTGCTGTCGGAGATGTTCAGAAGGAGAACCGTGGCTCCAAGATCTTCACAAGGGCAGACACCAAACACGCTATTCCTTCTCTTTCTTCTCCCTCCTCCACCACCCACAC
>JADBJO010003059.1:155000-177500 GCA_016801955.1 Conus betulinus | reverse complement strand
GAGAAAAATCAATGTTTTTAAACTTAATCAATGAAAAGAAATACAGCAAGTCTGTATTGAAAACCATCCATGAATTAACAAATAAACATGTTTCCTCTGCTTCAAACATAACGAATGACATATCTGCCAGTAAACTAAATCACCATTTTACAACAGTAACAGATCAAATAAATCATGATGATAAATCAACTTATAATGACCCAAAAGAATTACAAAAATTCTGCAGGGGAAAAATATCCATTCAGATTTAGATATCAGCCTTCTATGTTCATTCTGTCTTCGTGTCACTTTGGCGATTGAAACAGCCAGCCACTCGTGGAATTGACGGTACAGATGGCAAAATTCTAAAGCTCTCTGCACCCGTTTATCGTAGAAACGTTAACTACATTTACAACCTCTGTATAGATAAACACTGCTTTCTAGAGACATTAAAAAAGCAAAAATTATACCAATATACAAATCATGAAACACTACTGATCCATCAAATTATAGATCTATTTCGATTTTATCTCTTCTCTCTCAGCCATTAGAACTCCACATTAATAAGTGTCTCCATTCCCATGCAGTAACATATGATTCAATCCACCCATATCAATCAGGGTTCAATGAAAACCGTTCGTGCTGCACAGGACTAACTAAACTAATAGATAGATGGCTCTTAAACATGAACTAGAAACAATTTCAGGAATTCTTTTTGTAGATTTCGCAAAAGCTTTCGACGTTATAAATCATGAACTTCTACTCAGAAAAACTTTTTTTTATCAGCTATCATATAAAACACCGAATCTGATTTCATCTTTTCTCTCCAACAGACAACAAATTGTGTCCGTAAACACATACAGTTCTATTTTCTTCCAAACAAATTTGGAGTCCCACAAGGGTCAGTATTAGGTACTCTTTTGTTTTCATTTTACATCAATGATCTGCCATTGTGCTTGAAAATAAACTGCGAAATGTTTGCTGATGAAACAACCTTAGACACAAGTGATTCTTACGCCCAACAGGTTTGCAATGACATCCAAGAAAACATCAATCTCTTGGTTAAATGGACACGATTTAATCACAGGATCTTCATCCTCAAAAAACTAAATTCATGATGACAGCTACAAGACAGAAAAACGTCAAACTCTAAGCCAAAATCTACAGTACTTTGCATTTCTTATGAAAAAATCGAAGAAGTATCCAGTCTTAAAGTCTTAGGAATAACAAATAGATAATAATCTTACTTGATCAAAACACTTACGAGTTTTATCTAGAAATCTTGCAAGAAAAATGCATCTTCTAAAAAGGATTAAGAACTTCATAAATGTGCATGCAAGTAACTATTTTTGTTTCACTCTTATATTCACCCTATTTTCGACTATACCTCAACACGTTGGGATTCAGCGAGCAATAATGCACTCAAATCACTAATTAGCCTTCACAAAAGAGCTATCAAAGTAACGATAGGTCAACCATCCTCACTGGTAGATTCAGACTGTAAGCAAGCAGGCATTCTCCCATTTAAAGCCAAACTTCTATACAATAAGGGACTCTTTATGCATAGCTACTCCATGAAAATGCTCCACTTTCTCTGACAAATATGTTCACTTTTAACGACTATCGACATTTACATGAAATAAATCTCCCATTTGCATTGATTAATCAATACAAAGCTAGTTTGGTGTATTCTGGTGGTTGGCTATAGAACCATATTCCTCAAGAACTTAAAAATCAATCAAACTCTAAAAAAATTCAAGTCTAATTTAAAAAAATATCGGATGATTGTCTTAGATATGACTCGACTACACCCTAAAATGTATTGATCATTCTCAATTCCGATTTAGTTTAACAAATATGTGATGAATGTTCGAAGTTGACTCAACTCTACGCAAATTGCTTTGATCATCCTGTGCCATTAATGTGTTTTTCAAAGCATTTCGCGGGTGCGTTTATCTATGTCTGCTTCTTTTCCTTCTCTCCCTTTATCTTTGCCTATTTATCGCCAGTCTCTCTCTCTCTCTCTCTCTCTCTCTCTCTCTCTCTCTCTCTCTCTCTCTCTCTCTCTCCCCCATTCACTACCCCTCTTGCCCTGAAAATTTTTTTTATGTTGCTGTTGGTGGTGGTGGTGGTGGTGGCGGTGGTGGTGTTCATTGGTTTCTTTTTTCTTTTATTTTTTTCTTATTTGACAAATGTTCTCATGCAAGTAATTGTTGCATTTTTCATGTATTTGTTTTGATTTACTTTTATTATATATCGATTCTTTTCATGCCTAGAGGGCTGGATGTAAAAAAAAAGTATTCATACTTTGTCCACTACCCTCTTAAAATAAAATTCGTTCGTTCGTTCTTTCCTTCCCTCTCTCCGCAACCAGGATATTTCCTTTGACTCCAAACAGTTGTTCATTCTCATCCACTGAAAAACAAATCGTAATATAATGTATTTTCTATCCATTTAAAAAAAGGATTTATGTCTATTGCAGGGGGGGGGGGGGGGGGGGGGGGGGACTTTGTAAGAAAACTACATTAAAAAGTTGGGGGACAATTTCAAACCTATGTTGATGTGTTACTCTCATGTACATATTAATGACTGTTGCTTTTTGGAGTGTAAGGAATTACATAATAATGACAATTTTGCTGCAATCTGGATGGATGTGTGGTTCTCATATACATGTTGAAAGATAAATGCATAGAAATAACAGTTTTAATGCTATGTTGCTATAGTTGCTATATTATGTGAAGTGGTCGGATTGTTGTATTCGAACTGTTTTAGAAAGTTACGTAATGATTACAATTCAATACTATGTTGACATTTTTCTCTCATGTATACGTTAATGGGTTGCTGTATATGGGTTCTTTAAGAAACTGACATAGTAATGACAGTCTTAATGATATCTCGATGTGTTATCATCGTGCACATGTTTGTGGAATGGTGTATTTAAAATAAATGTTTTAAAGTTACATTACAGTCATAGTTTTGATGCTATATACTTGTGTAATTTTCGTGTGTATGTAACTGACATAGCTTGCTGGAATATATATATATATATATATATATATATATATATATATATATATATATATATATATACATAACAACGGACAAGAAAGAAACCCTTTTTGTCTAAATACTATAACTGTAGGAAAGAAATGAATGTTGATATATTTAAATGAAAGAACATTAAAATTGCATCAGGTATTTATTTTCATATAGCTGAAGAAACTATTAAATGATGTTGGTCTGTTGGATGTGATGATTAGAGAAGATCAAGAGAATTAGACTGACTTAACCGTAATCTAGTTTATTTCATATTGCAAGTCGATTGTGTCTGCCTGTGATTACGACGAAAAAGCGTTTATGTTTAGTACCTACATAAACTTTAACAATCTCAATATTCCAATATGTTGGCCATGGCATACTACCATTGGGCCCAGTGAAAGCGTTTATGTTCCCTAGTGTCAACTTTAAACAGCGTCATATTCCAATCACGCTGGACATGGCATCTTCGCTTATTGTCTTTAAAACAGGAAACCGCCTCAGAACGATTCTCCACTGCTGATCTGCTTGTCTGCCTTGCCTGTCAGTCAGTTAACTGGTTCATTACTTTGTCTGCACACTGTGCACTTTCGTGTCTGCTTGTCCCCGAGTTTTGCTCTCTCTCTCTCTCTCTCTCTCTCTCTCTCTCTCTCTCTCTCTCTCTCTCTCTCTCTCTCTCTCTCACCTTTTTCGTTCTTTATCATTATCTGTCTGCATGTATTGTCAATCTAACCATAAATAATCCAGCATGTGTCGTTCTTTACACTAAATTAAACATTTTTTTTAAAAATCTTGAAATGGAAGAATATGAATGCACGATGGCAAGAAGTAATTAAACTGAAAGCTGTTTTGACATTTTCTGTCGCACATACATTCTTTTATTTAAATACAAAATCTTTTTTGGCCGTAACAGAATCTGACATTGCCTGCTTATCCTGTTCATTGAAAACAATAGACACACACACACACACACACACACACACACACACACAAGACACACACACAGACAATATATATATATATATATATATATATATATATATATATATATATATATATATATATATATATATATGGTCATATTGCTTGGTGGAAGTTTGCATCTCTTCGGAGATTCAAATAAAGGCTATCCTGCACAGCTCTCAGCTGCTGACAATGCTTGGGATACTTAACAGTAGAGGTGTCCACTCTGACCGTTGACGCTTTTTAACTTCTCTTGTATCCTTATATTGTATACGGTTTACATATTGTTTAGTTTTTCAGCAGTTCATATCTTTATCACACTTTTATTTTTACTTTTCTACACTTCACTGGCTGCTTTGGGCGCAGTTAGATTCCGTGTTTAAACCCTTGGTAGTGAGAATACCATAGAATTGTAGACTGTGGTATATCTCTATTTGATATCAAAGGAGCACAGACACAATCAGTCGTGCCTCCTTGACGAGGCCGATCCAGCAGACAGTAAGCCTCAGGGCAAAAATATGACTAGGTCTGCGTTGAAGATGGGTTAAGATCTCCTCCTATAGGTTTGTAATGAAGGAATTTTATATTGAATTATATTTCCCTGATTTTTATCGTCATTTTCTTTACACCCCCTCCCCCCCCCCCCCCCCCCCCCCCACCCGCGCTTTCCCCCCCTTCAAATCTTTGCCAAGTCGTTAATGTAATGACGAAGGAATTGTTCGCCTGTACTTGTTCTCCCAACCACCACATACATACATATATATATATATATATATATATATATATATATATATATATATATATACATATATATATATATATATATATATATATATATATATATATATATATATATGTGTATATATATGTGTGTGTGTGTGTGTGTGTGTGTGTGTTTTAAAAGGGTATGAGAGAAGCATCCCACCGACCATGCACTAATAATTATCAACAAACTAATCAAAGAAACACTCGAATAATCAACCAAATCAGCCCAAAAATCAATCAATTGTACTACCAATCAATCAAAGAGACAACCAACCAGTCAACCATCCCATTAAACAACCAACCGGTCAATTAACAGACCAGACAAGAGACTAATTTACCAACATCCCAAGAAGTCAAACACTACTCCATCAAATCAAGCCTTATACCACCAAGTCAAACAACAAAGCAACAAGTCAAAACACTGTACCAACAAGTCAAACACCATACCAACAATTCAAACAATATACCATCAAGTCAAACAATACACCAACAAGTCAAACAATAAACCAACAAATCAAACAATAGTCAAGCAATATACCAAAAACTCAAATAATATACTGAGTAATCAAACAATAGTCAAACGATATACCAACGAGTCAAACACTATGACCTGTCGTCAAGACCTGGGAGGCTCCAATTGAAATCCACAGACAAGATCAAGATCTCACGTGACTATCATCAGCTATGATGTCTACCAACCACGTTTTTCCCCCCTCCAATCACCTGTTCCAATTTACATCTACAAATCAATTTCTCTCCATGGGTAGAAGTATTCGAGGAGGAACGGGCCAATCAAATCACAGCATACTTCCATGCCTGTACGAGTGGACAGCAACAGTGCGATCCAATTGGTGTTTGTGACCTGTCAGAAGTCTGGCGTGCATCGGCTATTTGAAAACAAGAATGGAGGCAGCGAAAAGGAATGTTAGTTGCGGTTCAGTGGTCTGTGAAGAAAAAAAAGGTGCCTCTGGAAACAATGCTGACTTTGTAAAGTGCATTCCTGGACGGCACTGTCAAAATAAATGCTGAAAGTATGCAACATCTTGTCAGATGTTAACCAGAAAGTGATGATCCCCCTGCAGGCAAATGGTAAACCGTATGTGGCCGAGGTCAAATTGCAATGTTTCCAGTTACCTACACCAGGTATTGTGTGTGCGTGTTAGATATAGATGCCACTGCATGTCAAAGATATATGTCAAGTGCGCATTCACACACACACACACACACACACACACACACACACACACACACAGAGAGAGAGAGAGAGAGAGAGAGAGAGAGAGAGAGAGAGAGAGAGAGAGAGCCTCTCAGGCCATCAGTCACTGAAGTACCCAAATTAACCAATAACTACAAACCAACCAAAAACAAAGAAAGAAATAGACAAACAACCAAACAACAAACAAACCAGAGCGTTTCACCAACCAGTGTATTAATCAGACAGTTAACCAATCTTCCAATCTACCTGTCAAAGAAAAGGAGTAGCCAAGAACACTCAAAATAAACTCACTGTAAACTCTACTTACAGATTAGTTATCTCAAAACGTAATCGCCATCATGGCAGCCGTGTATCTACATTATATTCCAGTCTCCAGTTACACATCTACGAATCAGATCCCACTCCAAAGGCAGTTCCACTTGTTCAGCCATTCTAATCACATACACAAGGAATTGTTTGTCTCTGATGGAAACTGACGCCACATTCAGTCAAAAGATTAGAATTACACGTAAAATGTGCGATGATAATCACACACACACACACACACACAAATGCGTGCGCGCGCGCGCGCGCGAGCACGCACGCACGCACACACGCACACACACACACACACACACACACACACACGTGCATGCACAAGTATACAGATATAAGACATAAATAAGACATAAATGGTTTATTCATTTAGCATCTAGGCCTCAACAAATGGCTGAACAATAATATGAATTAGACAAAGACATTTAAAGAAGAAAATAGAAAAGAAACAATCGTACACTCTTACATTACAAAAGAGGCAAACAACATAAACCAGCTCAGAACCAAGGACATACAAAGTTATAAATCATACCTCGGGTATCCTACCACCATTTTGTCATTCATGTTCTTTTCCAGCATATCTAGTCGTTCACAATTGCAGCCCT
Organism: Conus betulinus; assembly: GCA_016801955.1. Lineage (NCBI taxonomy): Eukaryota > Metazoa > Mollusca > Gastropoda > Neogastropoda > Conidae > Conus > Conus betulinus. The sequence goes on along the minus strand of JADBJO010003059.1, from coordinate 170,621 downwards.
ACGTTTAAAAGCTAGGTAAAGAAATATCGCAAACTGTTTTACTATTTTTGGATTCTTTGAAGACATTAACAATGTATATCTAAAAGCATTTGGCTGTCTATAGTATTTGAGTGGTATGAGGTCACGTCGAAGTCACTGAGGAACGGGCAACACAAAAACTAAAGTGGATTTCGTCTTCTTGGTTATTATTACATATGGGGCAAATTATTCTACATCTCTATAATTTTTGTATCGAAGTGAGTGCGATTTGGTATTACTCACTCCAAACCTGAATTTAACAAGTGCTTGCTTAACAAGTCTGTTTGTGTCAATTGCAAAATACAGTTCTTGGTATGACTCATTTTGAATGATCTGTACATTGTAAATCTTTCACTTGAACAAATTCGACTGTGTCCCAATCCTGCCAGTAGTAACAATCTATCAGTCTTTGTCTAAAAACATTTATGAAATGGTCAACTGATTCTACACCTTGATTTTCCCACACATACCCGAATCCAAACTGAAACAAAACTAATCGAATGTTGGTTACCCAGTTCTTTTTACCTTTCATCCAAATTAAGTAGCATCAGGTAAGCTTTGTAGGGGAAGGCGATTTTCATTCATCATCCGTGTCAGTTTGATCCAGTATTTAATTGATCTAGTGTATGCGTTCACATATAATGGGAATCTACCAGTATCTCCATAAATCATCGCATTAGCAGTCCTTTCTGTGACACCTAGAAAGCGTTTCAATGCAAACTAGTGTACTTTTTCTATGCATTTTATACTTTCATCAAGACCCCAAATTTCTGACCCATATAGAAGTACTGGCTGCACTCTAGCATCAAGACTTTACAAAATATTTCAATAGACTGGATATCATAATTATATAATGATGTCAACATGCCAATAACCGCCTTTTTGCCCCATGTAGCTAGGTCACCACAGGAGGATGAGAGACACGATTTTGTAGAAAAAATATAGTCCTAAATATTTGTATGTGTTGACTACTTTCATTTCAGAACCGCCCAAATGCCAGTGTTCGTGCGCTGCAAGAAAACCACCATTACGAAAAACAATTATATTACTTTTGTTCATATTAACTTTTAATTTCAATTTAGTGGATGATTTATACAAATTATTCAGCTGATTTTGTAACCCTACTTGCGTTTCAGATATTAGTACAATATCATCTGGAAATAACAAAATAAAAAGTTCGACAAGAGTAGGTGTTAGTACAGCCCCTTGTCTTCCGTTGTTAATTATGTCAGCTGCTAATTCATTTATAAACAATGAAAATAAGACAGGACTGCAAACATTTCCTTGCTTTACTCCACGTAGGCAGTTTATGTAATCTGTCATATATGAACCATTTCTAACCCGCGCCTTTAAGTTAGTATACATGCTTTTCACACAATCAAATAATTTACCTCGAATTCTGTTTTTCTGTAGGATAGGCCATAACAATTTCCTTGAAATAGAATCGAATGCTTTCTCGAAGTCAATGAATGCGACATATAATTTACGATTTCGAGACAGTTGTTTCTGAATAACAGCAAAAAGTGTAAATATATGATCTATAGTTGAGTAGTCTTTTCTAAAACCAGCTTGATGTTCATCTATGATATTATGCATATTAATCCAAACTGTAATCTATGATTTATGATATGGCTATAAAGTTTTCTGCTGATGTCTGTGAGCGAGATACCTTTATAATTGTTGGGATTGTCTAAATACCCTTTTTTATGTAATGGCTGTATTAAAGATTCTGACCAGTTTTCTGGATAAGCCTTGATCAAATAGTTAATTAAACAATTTTTCAAAAAAGCTTATAACGACGTCTGATGCGCACTTAAAAATTCCTCCAATTATACCGTCAGGCCCGGGAGATTTTCACTTTTCAGATTTTTAATGGCACTTCTTATTTCCTGATTGGAGATTGGAGCATTTAGTACGTAAAAATCATCTTCTGTGTATTCCAGGGTCATTTGATTATTTACTTCACCAATATCCTCAGTACAATCCTCGATCTCCAAAAGATCACGAAAATGGTTAAAACATTTATCTGTAGATATACTATTCAATGACTGTATACGTTTCGGTGCTAGTTGGTTCACACTTCTTCCAAAATTCTTCTTGATTATCAATCCTATCCAAGTATACAGAAAAGGGGGGAGAGAGAGAGAGAGAGAGAGAGAGAGAGAGAGAGAGAGAGAGAGAGAGAGAGAGAGAGAGAGAGAGAGAGAGAGAGAAGCAGCCAACCAACAGTCCTCTAACTATTCAACAAACTCCAGTCAATCAGCCAGAGTCAACCAATCAACTAATCAACCAATGAACCAATCAAACAGCCAGTCAGTTAACTAACCAGTCACTTATCAGATCAATCTGCCAGTTAATTAATCACCCAACCAACCAATCAACCTGCCAATCAGTCCACCAAACACCAGTCAACCAATCAGATGATCAACCAACAAATCAATCAAACAACCCAGCAGCAAACCAGTCAAACAAGCAATAAGTTGGCCAACCAACCAGTCAACCTATCAACCAGTCAACTAATCCAGTAACTAACAAATCAGCCAACCAGTCCGTCAAGCAACTGTCAAACCAACCAAGCAACCATCGGCCAGTTAAACAATCTACTTAGCAGCCAACCAGTCAATTATAATGAGCTGTCATCAAAAATGCCCAATATGCTCTCTGTAAACTATGCAGGCAAAGTAAATGCCTTACATGATCATTATCCCAGCAGTTTCTGTGCAAGACGTTTCTTACCCATCCCTACAGCCAATTCCTTAGACAGGTGAACAGGCAGATCAAAGAACTGCTTTCTTCAATGCCTGTTCGAGTGCATAGCAACAGCGCAGTCGAATCGCTTCTTCCGACCTGTAAGCTTTCCAGGAGTCTCCCTCACCAACGGATGTTTAAAACAAGAATGGAGGGGTCAGGGGAAAATAATTTTCTTCTGGCCTAACAGGAATTTAGAAATTTGTGTCCCTAAGAAATGAAAACTGAAGTAGTAGCTCGATCATTGCACATGGGAGGTTGATAAATATCCAAAACAGGCAACTTCTCACTAAACAAAAAATATTAAGGCAATGAATAATTCTCATGCATCAAGCAACAGCTAAAGTAATGACGGCCTATAACGGTTTTCCTCTTTATGGAAAATCTCAGAAGTACTAGGCCGATCTTTCTGAAAACTTGTAGACATGTTCAATATGGGTCACAGATGATGGCCGATGTTTACCAGAATAGGCGTTACTAACTGCTATAACGGCCCCAAATTCTTTTTCCTCTTTACGGAATATCTCACGCGTATTCAAGATAAACTGCGAGTCCGTTTATATGCTTTGCATCTTGTGAAACTTGATGCTATTGTAAAACCAAAGGGTTATCATGATGTGAAATGGACAATAATATCACACACACACACACACACACACACACACATCAGCCGCCGTGGCGAAGCGGTTAGCGTCGCGGACTCCCGGCTGGGAGGTCGTGGGTTCGAATCCCATCAGAGTCATGTGGGTTTTTCTGCCCCGACCGGCTCCTGCCCAGAGTTGAGTTTCCTACGGACTCAGTTGGGAAGACTGGGACCACACAGTCGAGTTTCATCCACTTAATGGATGCGTTTCTGAGAGTGCTGCTCAAATTCCCCGACCAACACTGCAGGTGCCTGTATCTCTCGGGCCTGGTTGACGCCAGGATATATTCTGAAAAGAAGCATAGAGTACAGCCCTGTCATGTAGTCTCAGACCGAAATGGAAATCCGCAGCATCATCTTAATCATCCTCATTCTCGTCGATCAGCATTAGAAAAATGTCTCAAATTCTGTGGCCCTTCATGCCCTGCTCTCATGGTGTCCTCAATTTCGATGTCCTCTCCACATCTGTGGCCTTGGTTTGGTTCCGTTGGGGTCACTGGGGGGTCACTGGTATCGGCGAGTCCATGGGGGCTGTCGTTGGACGGACGTGGTAGCGCCCTCCGGAGGGAGAACTCACTCACGCCGGCTCCGCGACTAAGCAATTATTGTCGTCAGTAGGGGGGCTTGGTAGGTGGTGTCCTGCGTATGTTAGATCAGGGCATGCGCCACTGAACACCACCGAAGTGACTCGGCAGCAGTGCAGTGTTTCCTTCGGTGGGTTACCTTTTGACGACTTGACATTGACTGCTCCCAGTGGATTGCTGGTGCCGGGGCTGCGGCGGGGCCGACTGGGCTGTGGCTGTGGACGGGGTGTCGAAATAAGCGGCGTGGGTGCACTGTCTCCGAGGTGGCGCAGAAGATGGGACAGCAAAAAACACGCATGCACTTAGACACACACACACACACGCACACACACACACACACACACACACACACACACACACACAGGCATACACACACGTGCGCGCGCGCGCACACACACACACACACACAGAGGCGCTTACACTTACACCTGCATGGGCACACACACACACACACACACACACACACACACACACACACACACACACACACACACACACACACGCACACACAATCTACCAACCTTATCAACCAACCATCCAGCGTACCAAACAACCACTGAACCAGCCAATCAAACAACCTATCGACAAGTAAATCAACCAGCCAGTCGATTAATCAGCCAGCTAATCAGCGGACTGACTAACCAATAGAACAACAATCAACAGTGCAGACCTCTCACCTGCCAGCTATCCAATCATCCAACCAGCTGATCAATAGAAAATCAACCAATCAGCAAACCAACCAATCAGTTAAACACTGATGTGACCAACCAATCAATTAGCAATTTATCAAGCAGCCAACCCATCAGCTGACCGACCAATAAATCAACCAGCTAATCACCAAATCAAGCATTCAACCAGTAATAAATCAACCAGCTAATCACCAAATCAAGCATTCAACCAGTTAAACAACCAAATAACCACCATTCAACCACTCTTACAACTACCGGACAAGCCAACCAGTTGACTGACCCACCAAACAATCACCATCGAACAAACCTTGTCAATCAATTGTAAAACTAACCAGACTACCAATTTGCCAACTCTGCAGCCAGGAAATAAATTGTCATAGCACCAAGGTAGCTCTCAATAAACTTTGCGAACAAAAGAACTGTCTCACATGAACACCATCATCACAACTGTCTACTCGGTCCCTCAGTTCCTAACAATCAACCCCTCTTTCCACGGCCGGTACCACTCGAAAGGGAACGGGTCATTTGCATCACTGCTTCCTTTAATGTCCGTATGAGTGAGCGGTATCAGTGCCAATCGCTGCTTCTTACTAGCTGTAAGTCTTTGAAGGAGTCTCTCACACAGTCGGCTATTTGAAGCAAGGATAGCGGTCGTGGAAAGAATCCGAGTCCTCGCCTAGTAGATTTGTAGGAAATTGTGCCTTGGAAAATGGAACGTTGAAGCTGTAGCCTCGATTCCTGGATATCTGAGGCATTTAAATAGTACAAGTATGCAACTAACCATGAGATGTAGTCTGAAGAATGAATAACTCCAAACATGCATCGGTTAATGAAACGTACATGGTTGAAGCCATGTTCTGTCAAGTCATGTTCTGCCAGACAGACAGACATTAGATATTCTATGTTTGATTTAGATGTTGATGCCACTTTTAAGTTAAAGGATTATTGTTATGTAAAATGAACTATAGTGATCAAACAACAAAATATGCACACACACACATGCACAAACACACACGAACATGCCACACAGATGCAGGTCCACACACACACACACACACACACACACACACACACACACACACACACACACATTTAATTTTAAGGCATGCATTATATTTCGTTTTTTTAATTCACGGCTTCTTCGCAATCTTTTGTCCACCACACATTTCCAGTGTGATTTCTTTTTTGTTAATTCTGCATTTAGGAATATTTCATTTGTGGCAGAGGGAAGCATTTCATTGAATTTCATTTACTATATAAGACTTATATCATCTTACTTTTTTCAGAAATATCGCCTACATCAACGTGAGAAAGAAGACGTGAAAATTTCTTCCCAGTCTGCGAATTCATAAGTCTGAGGAAGTGAAAAAAAGAAAAATATCAAATATAGAATGATTCAAGTATACATTCCTATAGGATAGAAAAGGCACATGAAGAAATGAAAGCCAACACATATTCAAACAGATTTGTTGCCGAATCAAAACGTTTATATTGGTCATCCTTCTGTGACAAAGAGGTTTTCCAGCATAAAGATTTTCAAAAAGTGTGGAACAAATTTCGAGACATGAAACGTGGGTTAAATCTACCTCGATGTCCCATTGTACCAGATGATACCAAATTTCCAACCTCAGCGAAAAAGCAGAAGCATTTGCTGACATATTCTCAAGGACAAGGCGAATGGAAAGTCTTTCACAGACTGTAGACAGCCTCGAGAAGAGGAAGAAAAGAAATATCCCTATGATGAGCCACATGCAAATAGTGACCTTTTTGTCAATGCACCTATTACAATACATGAGGTGAATGATGCTATTTTTCATTAACTAACAAAACGTCATCTGTAGGGTTAGACGCAATTTCAAATTATATGTTGAAACACTTATCAACTGATTTCATAAAAACAAAATTGCGAACAATATTTCACAGATTTAGTCAGAGGGCATTATGCCAGCAATTTGGAAGCAGTCAGTAACAAATCCCATGTTAAAACAAGCTAAATCTGCAACAAATGTAAATAGTTATCGACCAATAGCTTTAACCTCTCATGTCTCTAAGCTAATGGAAAATATAGTTCTGAATAGCTTGATATATTATTGTGATAAATATGACGTAATACCATACAATCAAACCGTTTTCGAAAAGAAAGGTCAGTCATCGATCATATAGTTAAAATGACCACACAAATTGAAACCAATTTGCAAAACGGAAAAAAACGTTTTGGCTACATTATTTATGTTAAAAGAGCTTTTGATAGTGTTTGACATGCCAGATTCTTATTCAAATAAGAAACATAGGTCTGTCCGGCAATCTTTATTATTTTATCAGAGAATTTGTTCATGACAGAAAGCTACAAGTTAAAGTAGAAAATAGGTACTCTGAATTTAAATCATGACAAATGGGAATTGCACAAGGCTCTGTGATAGCTCCAATGTTGTTTAACATTTTACTCTGTGATCTTCCAAAACATATAAGCAAAAATATCCAGCTGTGCAGTATGGTGACGATCTGTGCATATGGATGAATACTTCAATAAGGAAACCTGCTCCTAAAAGAACACTCAATACTCAACAAAAAAAAAAATAATTAAAAAAAAAAAGAGAAAAAAAAAAAAAAAGAAAAACGTTACCAGATTGACAGTCTTGGTAGATACATGTTTGAGAATGGTCTAATGTTTTTTCTTGTGAGAAAACATATATGGTGTTATTTAACAATGGCGCCGATATAAGCAATTTGCCTCTTTTAAAATTGATGCAGTCACACTTGACTACAAACTAAATAAATTCTTATGAGTATATTTAACATCTAAATGAACGTGGAACTTTCATATTCAGTATCTTCTGAACGAAGCTAGAAAAATACTGAACGTTTTAAAAATTATCATAATCAAAGCTGGTGTCAGGATATAAGCACTTTAAACATTTAGCCACATCAGTGATCCAATCAAAATATGCTATGCACAAGAGGCTTTTCTTCGGTGCTCCCAAAACCTTGTTACAAAAGCTGCGAAGCATAGATAGTAAGCATATAAATTATGCTTTGGTCTTCCGTTCCTTGCTTAAACTTACCGAACTTATAAGGAAATTAATATTTTACCATCAGACGAACATAGAGAAAGCTAACACTTGCCAAATATGTGATGAAGTGTTCAACGCCCATAGGTGTGAACGAAAATGAGATTGCTATAAAACCTGAATCTCATTATCCAAAAAGAGCTCAGACTATTTTTTCATATTCTACCATTGGTTCTTGTCTAGAAAATATTTTAAAAGAGTCAACAACCAGTTCTAAGACATTAGCGAAGTTGGGTTTGATATCTCCTCCAGCTTGGGAAAGAAACAGGGCACATTTTGATCTTGATCACACTGATGTGAGCCAAACTGACCAACCAAATATTTTATCTTATTCTGTAAAGATACATATACAAGAGAAATATCCTCAACATCTTTAAGTTTACACAGATGGTTCAGTATTGTCTAATAATCAGTCAGGTCCTGCTTTTGTTATACCATCACAAGAGGTTTGAAAAGATATATTCTGTCACAGAACACTAAGCCGGACGTAACCGCCCCCCCCCCCCCCCCCCCCCCCCCCCCCCTCAACTAACCCACTAAACAGACACCACGCCACACAAGAACTGACGATAAAAAGATATATTCCCGACGAAACAATCAATGAGCGGAATCTTCTATGGATAAGTCACAGACCCAAGCCTGAAAGCACACAGTTCCTACGGCCAAGGCAGCCACAATAAGTTATTTTACCACTTATCTAGCTGCAGGGTGCAGAGTTCCTCAGGCCAGCAGTATATTACACATAGCATAATACAAGTCAATCCTTTTTCTTGACTAAAACCTTCCCCCCCAAAAAAAAAAAAAAAAAAAAACAACAAACAACAAACAAACAAAACAAAACAAAAAAACATCAAAACACAACCACCAAAGTATACTAACTTCATATTACTGTATTCATCTCGCATATACTTCACTGCACACATTCACCCCTTCAGTCATACCCCTTTTTTAGCATCCATCTTCATGTATGCACTTCCAAACCCATTGTCTTCAGGCGTTTTATCATCACCGAAAAAAAATCAACACAAAAGAAAACAGGCCACACGACGACGACGTTGACAGTCTCACGACCGCGACGGTGACCATACGATCTGCCTGCCGACGAGACGAGGATGACATAGATGACGGTGCACACACAGGGCTTCCACAGCATCAGTGGAATTCACAGCCACCGCCAACACAACGGCGACAGCGACAACTGCCACCAACCACAGTGACAACTCAATCCACAGCGGCGACGACACACCTCAATGGTGGCGATCACAGAGTGAGGAGTCGGCGATATGGGGGATCAGCAGTGGCGGCTGTGAAGACCTGGCCGGATGGGGAGAATGGGAAAAGGGATGTAGCATCAGAAGGGGAGAGGACTGGGACAACAGTCCGCGGCACAGCAGGATGGGGAGTGCAGGTGGGGTAACCGCAGGCAGCTGCCACGAACGCTGGTCAGTCAGGACAGGAATGCCAGCAACTGGCTGTCCACAGCTCCCCGACTAAAACGGCCCTGCACCGCCTGGTGTATCGGGCCACAGGATGGTGGGAATGCGCCTTCACTTGCTACAACATCAAACGACGACAACTGCGGCTGGCCACCCCAGCACCTAAACCTCAGGGTCGCAGAGCATATCGAGACACCGAAAACTGTTCGACCAAGAGCAAAAACGCTCACGAGGGTCGGCTCACCATTTTGACCGAAGTCAGGCTCACAGCACAAACGCTGGCACAAGAATGAGAGCCCAACTGCTCTTCCCCAAGGATTTTGACCGAAATGCTGGCCACCTGGCCCCACCAAACTTTCAATGCTTGATGACTCAGCACTCACTCCTTGCTGAGTTTTGAACTCCACACAGACCGCACGTGAAACGGGACTCCACACAGACCACACACACAAAAAAACAGGCGACGAAGGCTAACCCCCTCTCACACTTATCCTTTCCCTGCCTGTGCATGATAGCACACGCACACACAATATACGAAGGGAACGTACATGTATCCAACATCCCCACCATCCATCCTGAACCCAACAACTTCCATATATGGTCCGGTAAGCCTACATCAGCATCGTGGAATGATGCGACGGATCGATACAGAGCCATCAGCGCGTCTGTACGATTTCCACGCCACTCAGGTCGGTGACAATACCCTTCTGCCAAAGATTTTAACCACAAACTTGTTTTCGTTAACATCAACAAACCACAACTACACTGATCGAACCATTAACTCCCTTGGAAAAACTCTGGCATTGCTTGACATGCTGAAACACTAGCGTGATGCCTAATGAACTCCCCTCTCCATTGCACCCAGCATCCCAGTCACCCTGACTCCCGGAACCACATCTTGGAACACCTCAATATCGGCTTAAGTAATCAGCAGCGACAATCTCGCGTTCTGGAATTGCCTGCACCGTGAACTGAAAGGGCTGAAAGCTGCAACGCCCACCTATGGCCCTTCCACTGGCAGACTTCATCCTTTCTAAAAACTGAAGGGGCGAGTGGTCTGTCTGTACCACAAACGGCACCCCATACAAGTAGGATTGAAACTTTTGGATACCCCCACACCATGGCCAAGCACTCTTTCTCTACTGTGGGGTAGTTCAGTTCCGCCTGGTTTAGTTCCATGGCCGACATTTCCATCTCGTCCAGGCCCATGGCGTCCCCCCTCCAGCCTCCAGGGACCCCGCCAACCCTGTGCTGTGATGGCTTGTGCTGCTGCAGTCTGAGGTGCCCCCTTGTCCACCATCCTCTGACATGCCAGACACGATTGGCAGTAATGACGGATATCAGCGCACATCCCTGGCCAGTAGAAGTTTTCAAACACCCGATCCTTGGTCTTTGCTGCTCCCAGGTGACAAGACATTGTAATGTCATGCCCCAGAGCTATCACACACACACGTAACTCAATGGGCACACGCACCTGGGTGACGTTTTCCCGTGGCCCTTGATACCTCCTCTTCAGCACTCCAGCCTTCCTGAATTACTGGACCTGTCCGTACTTGGTCTGGAAAATGGTGCCCTGCTGGCAAGCCTCTCTCGCCTTACTGAGCATGTCATCCTTGTCCTGCAACTGGGTCGACCTCTCCGGTGTGACGTCCAACACAGTCTCCTTCACTGGTAGAGGAAGCACCCCTTCCTGTTCCTTCTTCCTCTGGGCCCTGGTCACTACAGCACTGACCAGTGTGAGGTCAGCATACACGGGAACTCTCGTCCATCCTGAATCTCCTTCCTTCCTGGCAAAATTCCCTATCAGCACCTCCTCCACAGGGCTGACCATAACCAATACCTCTATCCTGCCCTGGATAAATGGGTGACAACATCCACGACGGCCATTGGAAACAAGCTCTGGCACTTAGATGACGCCAAGACCACCGGTACCGACTCTCCAGTGTAGGCATCTCTTGAGACCAGCCTCTCAGCAATGACGGTATATCCTGCTATGGTGTCGCGTAATGCATTGGCAGGAACCCCATTGACCGTAACCACACCAAGGGTTGTACTCTTGGTTAGCACAAGGGCCATATAAGGTGGACACCACCTGACCCGTGCTCTCCTTCCTACTCCAGACAGCATGTAACCAATTGGGTTCAGGACACCTCCTAGTGACATGCCCGGGATTCCTACAGTTGTAACACACACCAGCAGTGGCCTCCGGTTTTGCGGCCTATTCCTCTCCCCGCCATTCTTTGACTGGCTAGACGTCTGACTTGGCGGTGGGTTCCCTTCTTGACTTTCCTTGGGTCCATCAGCTGAATCCTCTCCTCGGGACCAATCCGACTTAGCCTCCCTGCCCATGCGTTTGGCCTTGGCCAGCACAGTGGCTTCTCTAGCTACCTCATCTGCCATCTGAGGACATGTCCACTTCACCTCCACCATGAACTCTGCATTAATGAACTGGAAGAATTGCTCCTGTAGGATCAGATCCTTAACATCCTCTGCATCGTTCTCATCCTTCCCCGCTGCTGTACATCACAAGGAAAACCAGCGCATTTTTGCTAGCAGCTGACCAAAAGTCTCAGCAACATCCTTCCTCACCGACCGAAACTTCTTCCCATAGGCCTTGGCGTCCAGGCGAAAGTGCTTAAACAGAGCGCTTTTAACCACATATAAGAACCTAACTCCTCCGCACTGAGGCGCAGGACCGCTTCCCGTGCCTTCCCTCGAAGTAATGCGATCAGACGGTGGGCCACGACGTCTGGGACCATTTGCAAAGATCAGCGATTCGCTCAAAGTGTGCTATAAACGCATCTACGTCGTCTCCATCACCTAAAGGATGTAGGTGGACGTGCTTGGTCTCTTCAACCTCGATGAGACGCTCACGGTACGTTGCTTCGCCTACGGCCTGAAGCTCTCTCAAAGTAAGCTCCCTCTTCCTGGCCTCCCTTCCTGATCCAACCGCCTCTGACGAATCCTCTATTTCTCCTCCCTCTCCTTTCGCCTAGCTGCCTCCACAACCTTCAGGTCCAGCTCAAACTCTCGGGCTCTTCTCTCCTTCTCACGGGCTATCCTCTCCTCTTTATCCTTCTGCTGCTGTCGAATTCTCGCTTCCTCATCCTTCTGCTGCTGTCGAATTCTCGCTTCCTCATCATCCTTTTGTTGCTGTCGAATTCTCGCCTCCTCATCCTTCTGTTGCTGTTGAATCCTCTCTTCTTCACGGGCCATCCTCTCTTCCTCACGGGCCATCCTCTCTTCCTCACGGGCCATCCTCTCTTCCTCATTCTTCTGCTGCAGCTGCTGCAGCCTAGCCATCTGCTGCTCAGTAGCTTCTCTCTCTTGTTCAGCCTTGACCGAGTCAGAAACAAACCGAGCCAAAGCATCCCCTGCCAGCCGCATTTCTTAACCTATCCTCCCAAACTGTCGATACAGCTCAGTCGTATCCATATCAGCCCCACCGATACAGCTCCCCTAGCGCCCTTCTCATGCTTGACTTACTGAGCTGCCATGACGTCCCCTGGGTTGTATTGAGGGTTAGCCCGAGTATGACGGGGCATGACGTAACGACCCTACCGTCACCACAACACAATCCAACACCCTTAAGTCAATCGACCAACCTGGCCCCACCTCCGCTGGCTCCAACGCTTCAAAGAAGGACTGCCCCTCAAAGGTATGGGCAACACTCCAACCAGCCACACCTGACACCTCACAGCAGATTTACGCCCCTTAACAACAGCGGATAACCAGGCGAACACTTGCCTATCGCTATCCAACCCCCGGGAAAAACTGGGTACTTTGCTAGTCACCACCCTGGATAACCGACCAAACGCCACATTAATCTCCAGGTCAAAACTTTTTTTTAACCGACACACTAAGCACCAACTGTCTAAACACACAGTACCATCACTTACTGCCACATTAAGTGCCCTGGCCTACGCCCGGAAAGCATATTGCTAGACAGGAACACTAACGAATCTACCTCCCTGTATAGGGATACGCGCCTCCAACCTCCCACTAACTACCAACAAGCACACGACACAGACAAGGACTAAGAACGCTAAGCCGGACGTAAAAACAAAACAACCCCCCCCCCCCCCCCCCACACCAACTAACCCACTAAACAGAGAACACGCCACACAAGAACTGACGACAAAAAAAAATATATATATATTCCTAATGAACCAATCGATGAGCGGAATCTTCTATGGATAAGTCACAGACCCAAGCCTGAAAGCACACAGTTTCTACGACCAAGGCAGCCATAATAAGTTATTTTACCACTTATCTGGCTACAATGAGCAGAGTTCCTCAGGCCAGCAGTATATTACACAGATCATAATACAATGTACAAGTCAATCCTTTTCTTGACCAAAACCTTCCCACGCAAAAAAGAAAAAAAAAAAAAAAAAAATCAACAATAACTAAAGTGTACTAACTTCATATTACTGTATTCATCTGGCATATACTTCACTGCACACATTCATCCCTTCAGTCATACCCTTTTTTTTAACATCCAACTTTCATGTATGCACATCCAACCCCAATGTCTTCAGGTGTTTTATCATCACCGAAAAAAAAAAATCAACACAAAAGAAAAACAGGCCACACGACGACGACGTTGACAGTTTCACGACCGCGACGGTGACAACACGAATCTGCCCTGCCGAAGACGAGGATGACGTAGATGACGGCGACACACCGGACTTCCACAGCATCAGTGGAATTCACAGCCACCGCCAACATATCGGCAACAGCGACGACTGCCACCAACCACAGTGACAACTCACACCCACGGCGGCGACGACACACCTCAATCGCAGCGATCACAGACCGAGGAGTTGGCGATATGGGGGATCAGCAGTGGCGGTGACAACAGCAACGACACCAACAGCAACGGCGATACAGCAATGGCGACACCAGCAATGGCGCCAGCACCAACGGCGACCACAGCAACGGCGACATTAATGGCCAGGCTGTGAAGACCTGGCTGGATGGGGAGAATGGGAAAAGGGATGTAGCATCAGAAGGGGAGAGGACTGGGACAACAGTCCGCGGCACAGCAGGATGGGGAGTGCAGGTGGGGTAACTGCAGGCAGCTGCCACGAACGCCGGTCAGTCAGGGACAGGAATGCCAGCAACTGGCTGTCCACAGCTCCCTGACTAAAACGCCCTGCACCACCTGGTGTATCGGGCCACAGGATGGTGGGAATGCGCCTTCACTTGCTACAACATCAAACGACGACAAACTGCGGCTGGCCACCCCAGCACCTGAACTTCAGGGTCGCAGCACACCGAGACACAGACAACTGTTCGACCAAGAGCAAAAACGCTCACGAGGGTCGGCTCACCATTTTGACCAAAGTCAGGCCACACACAAACTGGCACAAGAATGAGAGCCCAACTGCTCTTCCCCAGGATTTTGACCGAAGTGCTGGCCCACTGGCCCCACCAAACTTCAATGCTTGATGACTCAGCACTCATTCATTGTTGTTTTGAACTCCACACAGACCGCACGTGAAACGGGACTCACACACAGACACACACACACACACACACAAAACAGGCGACGAAGGCTAACCCCCCTCTCTCCTCACACCTATCCTTTTCCTGCCTGTGCATGATAGCACACGCACACACAATATACGAAGGGAACGTACATGTATCCAACACCCCCACCATCCATCCTGTACCCAACAACTTCCATATATGGCCTGCTAAGCCTATACCACCATCGTTGAATGATGCGACGGATCGATACAGAGCCGTCGGCGCGTCTGTACGATTTCCACGCTACTCAGATCAGTGACATATTCTATTGGAAAAGGCAGATCAATATTTGTCGCCAAAATGATAGGTGTTATCATAACGTTGTCACATTTAATTTACTTGCCACAATCCACATCCAAAGTCGTTATTTGTGTGAATTCAATGTCTGTTCTGCAAACCATAACATTTCCAAATACCGTTTCGAACAACTTTCTTGTAAATGAAATATGCCATCTTGTACATGTTTCGATATGTAAAGGAACTGATGTCACTTTCTGTTGGATTCCCATCGCATTGTGGTATTTTGGGTAATGAGGCAGCTGATAGATGCGCGAAGAGAAGGAGCCAGAAATGAAAAGTGCGCCACGGTATTGAATATATCCCTTTTTTTACCTGAAGTCAATCAATCATTAAAGCAAACCGTCTGTGCCGATTCAGAAAACACTACAAAAATACGTTGATTGATGTGGCTGATAAAAATACCCATTTGATTGATTATGAACATATAAACAGCATTCCTCATTTACAAATGAAAAAATATGTACCAATACAGAAATTCCATTTCAATATTTTATAAATTTAAACTTCATGCCCTAAAAACTAAATATACACACGAAGCAGACTGTATTTGTGGAGAACGAAGAATATCCAGCAAGCATCTTCTGTTTGACAGTTTACTTC
>JADBJO010003059.1:135000-150000 GCA_016801955.1 Conus betulinus | reverse complement strand
GTTCCGAGTATTGGGAGTGTGGTTTTACTAACGACTTGAAAGAGTGTGCATATATAAATTACTCGGAAAGACTAGCAGATGTCAAGCACTTATTCAAAATGTGGGTAAAACGACAGTTAACACCCCTTGATAGGGTAGCAATATTAAAATCTCTTATCCTCTCAAAGTTGACACACCTCTGGCTACTATTACCAAACCCACCAGACATATTTTTTCAAACATGTCAACAGGCTTGTTACAAATTTGTTGGAATAAGAAGCCAGATAAGATTAACCGAACAACTGCACATAAAAGTATCAAGAGGTCTTCCTGACCTAAAAAACGTTTGTTTCATCTCTGAAACTCTCCTGGATACGTAAAGCTGAAACGTCAACCCCATAAATGGCGAACTATTCTGTTGCATAACTTCCCTAAGTGGTCGCTTATGAAAAAATGTGGTCCAGGGTGACTAAAAAAGAAAAAAAAAAATCCTGTGTGCTACATGTTGAACGTTCACTGACTGATTCATTGTACTTAACCCAAATTACACAATGTATAGCAGCTAAAGTTGCACAGGAGTACACAAAAAGATCGTGCTAATTATGTGTATACACACAATAATGGAACAAAGATAACTAATTATGAGACACAAAACTCCCTTCCAGTGTGTTCATTCAATGTGTTGATGGCTGAAGCATACATACTGAAAAACACAAATTATACACTAAATGTCTCAGCAACAAGATCAACAAAGTAAGTAACCAGGGTACCAATCAAAAATCAAGCTAAACGTATATCCAAGGACGACCAATAACTAAAATCGTACGAAAAGTGTGCGTCAAACAATATGATACAAAAGATGACATTGAAACAAAAACAAAAAAAAAAAAAAATGAGAGGGAGAAAGAGCGGCAGCGCAGGCGGGAGAGGGAGAGGGCATCTTCTAACAGGGGAAGGGTCACAGACGTAATTTAAATCAGTGAAACGACATATAAATCCCGTATTCCGCTGGCACTTCCACCCAACCAACACTGAAGTCTGTTTTATTTCAAAATCAAACAAAGCTATCCGATTTCCTTTTGGACCCCCCCCCCCCCCCCCCCCCCCCTCCCTGAATCTTGATTTACTTCTCTACATTTGCCCAACGACAAGCAGCCCCCCCCCCCCCCCTCCCCCTTTAAAAAAAAAGCATGTGTGCGACTGTGCGTGTCTGCGCTCGTGCATGTGTGTGTGTGTGTGTGTGTGTGTGTGTGTGTGTGTGTGTGTGTGTGTGTGTGTTTTGTGTTTGTGTGCGCACATAAAATTAGCTATACTCTGAGGTTCAGATCGGCCAATATACACGCCCACTGCCACCCCTGCAATCAAAAAAAATGTAAGCAAAATCGAAACCTTCTGAGGATATTACATTGGGTAATGACTAAGACATTAAAACTTACACACACAATGTAATAAAGCACAAGAAAAGAAAGCATAGCCATAACACATTACAGATTGAAGCAAGCACAGAGTATTGCATCAAAATATGAATTGTAAGGATCAAGCACAAAGATGAGACTAAAATAAACATGTCTGATTCTTCCATGCACTGGGAGCCAGAAAAAAAAATCGTCAAACATGGATTGTAATCCGTCCAAGTACACGATGCCTACCAGCCAAACTTATGATGGATGACACACACACACACACACACACACACACACACACACACACACACACACACACACACACACACACACACAAATTGTACAACTCGAGGCCATTCAATTCAAAATCCTTCATGAATAAGTAGGCCTAAAACTCCGTTGGTCATTCTTTGCACATTGAATACAAGACAGCCCACCTCCCCCATTAGCAAAAATGCGTGCGTGTGTGTGTGTGTGTGTGTGTGTGTGTGTGTGTGCGCTCGCGTGTACGTGTGCGTGTGCATGCGTGTATGTTGGGGGGGGGGGGGGGGCACAAGAACGTTAGAACTGAAGTGGCAGTACGGAAAGCGTGGAGGGGGCGCAGCAGAGGGCTACGAACAAGGAGAGGAGGAGTGCAAGCAACACCCAAATTAACCAACCAAATCCCGTAACAATTTCATACAAAATGAAAAAGAAAATTGTTTTGGCATATTCAGCAACATGAATATCCTGCTCATAAATATACTCATGAATAAGCTCATGAACATCTTCCAATAGGTGATGGTAATCGCTACATCGTCAAACTTCAATAGACGTGAAACAGATAGCAAGTTAAATTACAAAATGATTATCTGAAATTGACTTTGTTAGATAATAGTTTCCCACTCCATCAAATGACACTGTTCATAACAATATACTAAGAAATCAGCGTTTCCATCAAGCACACACACACACCCCCTCCCGCCCCACCACCCACCAACGATACCCGGGCACCACCTCATCCTGAGGTGCATATTTTACCAGTTATGAAGGTAAATTTAATTAGTTAATCAATAACCAACAAAAGACAGTAATTCAAATGCGACTAGCGACAATAACATCGAGTCAGTAGTTGGAAATCTGATGAAGCGAGTTATAAAAGAATGAAATAAATAGAAGAGGCAGCGGTGCGGGGCAGGAAAGGTCATCTAACCTTAAAGTTACTAACTTACACAGCTGTTTTTTGAAATGACATCGTTCGTGAAAACACTTCGTCAATGTTTGTGTTTGGATTATTTTCACTGTTTGTTTTTCATTTTTGCCAGGATCTTTCCGTTTAATGACCAAGCAGCAAGCGTCGCTGAATGGTCACTGGCTGTTTATAATAGTCTATTGTTCAGGTATGTAAGATCCTCTCCAACGGATACACCGGACTGTTTCAACTTACGTCTGTTCAACAGCACCTGTCCATGTAGTCTCCTGGAAAAGAACCTGACGATAATAGGCCTCGGTCTGCTCCCCCCCCCCCCCCCCCCCCCCCCCAACCCACCCCCCCCCCGGCTTGCCTGTACGATGGGCGATTTCGATATCCTTATCGCCGACTGCCACGCCCACGTTGTCCGAGAATACACCGACACACTTTTGTATGCAGTCCTCCACAGTCTCAGCCTGCCCCTCCCTCACCCCATACACACGGACATTCCACAGTCTGTTATGCTATTCATGGTCGTTTAAATCTGTTTTCATGTTGGAGTTCTCCTGTACAGTGTGATTCAATTCTGAACGTAGATCTTCATTTTCTCTTTTTAGCTGGTCTAACTCTGCGGAAAGTTTTCGTTCTGTTTGCTGACATCAAATATGCTGCATTCAAGCTGATCAATTCTTGTTGTTAATCTGACAGTTATTTTGTACATGTCATTTCTTAAACTGTTTATATTGTCTTTCGTGGCAACGTTAGCAAGTCTTTCAGCCATATCTAACAAGCTAATGTTCATGTCACGAAGCGTCTCCTCTAACGCCTGTTGTCACAGCAGCTGGATTCACTGTCCTGTCTTTGTTTTTTATTTGTTCCCTTCGGGTCTGGATTCGATTCAGGACTCACACAGCTGTCACATGAGGAGGAAGGTTTCTTTTGTTAACACTCCTACCTGTAAAGCTGTAAAGTATCTTGAAATTGTGCTCGTCATTTCTAGCGAAATGTTGACACGTCATGATGTGCACATAACTTTACGAGGCTCAGTGATCAAACATATTTCGGTAGGCTTGATACCAGAAAACA
Organism: Conus betulinus; assembly: GCA_016801955.1. Taxonomy (NCBI): domain Eukaryota; kingdom Metazoa; phylum Mollusca; class Gastropoda; order Neogastropoda; family Conidae; genus Conus; species Conus betulinus. The sequence goes on along the minus strand of JADBJO010003059.1, from coordinate 146,361 downwards.
CTTTTTTTTTTTTTTTTTTTATCCTTCTTTTTTTTTCTCCAGTGTTCCATTTCACGCCCGCGCACACTTACAGTTTTGCCTCTCAATCTCTCTAGTTTGCTTTGATTTGAGAATGTTTGCATGAATGTGTGAATTCAAATTGTTTGGGTGATTTCTTTCTTTCTTTATTTCTTTATATACATGCTTGCCTTCCCTGATTTACCCCCCCCCCCCCCCCCCCCCCCCCCCCCCCTGCACATGTATATGAACGCAAATTGAAAAAAAGTAAAAGAAAAACTCTTTAATTCCCTAAACGAAGCCCTAGAAACTGATCCCAATTCCATATGGAAAACCGTACAAGAACTGCAAACATACGATCACGAAAGTTATGGTCAAGAAATTGTCTCAGCGCGAACAAATGGTTTGAACATCTTCAAACACTAACAGGACAGAAACAGGAGATCGCAGAAAAACGAAAACAAATAGCTGATGACACGCTAACAGCATTTAAGAGGTTAAGTACTTATTGCCCTTTTGGGAAATCAGAGTTAATTAATAAATATTACAAACAGAGGGAAGAAACGCGGTCAGAAAGCTGAAAAAAAATCCCCAGGCAAAGATGGAATCAGAAACGAAATGCTTAAAGCAATGTTACCTGAATTGCTTCTCTTCTGAAAGACGTGTTTAACTTTTAAAATCAGAAAAATACCCGGACCTCTGGAGACAGGCATCACATTCCCTGTCTGTAAGTTAGGCGGCCAATCCAACCCCAACAATTATAGAGGCATAACTTTGAATAGTTCGCTTGGAAAAGTGTTTTGCAACATAATAAATGAAAGGATAATGAATTATCTTGAGGCAAACCACCTCTTGGCAAAGGAGCAAACAGGGTTCAGAAAGGCATCTCGAGCCACTGATCAAATATTCATATCGTCAAAACTAGTTGATAAGGTACTAAAAGATATAACTAAAAGGCTTTACTGCTGTTTTATTGACTTCAGCAAAGCATCTGATAATATATGGCACGAAGCTCTACTGATGAAAATGATGCAAGCGGGAATAACTGATAAATGCTGCCAAATGATACAGGACATGTACAACGGGGCCACGGTTTGTACCAGAAGCCAGTCTGGTTTCACTAAAGAAATATTAATACAAAACATTGTCCTTCAAGGTAAATACGCTTAACCCAACCTTATCTAACATATTCATAAATGACATTGTCGGATATCTAAAGTACCATGATTCCCTAGGAATTTCCTATCTAGAAAAAAAATCATAATTCTATGTCTTTTTATGATGATTTAGCTATCCTCTCCACTTCAAAACGGGGACTTCAGCGTAAATTAATCCCGTTACACCACTACTGTTTTAATCTGGGGAGTGAAAATCAACACAGAGAAAAGAAAAGTCATTTTATTCACCAAATCAGATCCAAAGGCACCACTATTCTACAAATGCGGTGAAAACATAATTGAAACATAAATATCTTGGAGTCATGTTTCATAAAAACGGACATTTTACAGAAGCCCAAGAACACTCTCAGCAAGACAAGGGAATAGAGCCGCACATACCTTGAAGAGAACGTTTTATGGTCAAAATGTAAATATGAGAACAGTTACAACCCTGTTTGACTCGTTAGTCTCTCCCATCTTCACATATGGGTCGGAGGTGTGGTTCCCATCCTCTTGTTCAAAACTCTCTCTTGCAAACAAATTCCCACATGAAACTGCACACATTAAATTCTGCAGGCAATTATTAAGAGTTCATAGAAAAGCAATAACATTTCCGGTTTGGGGCGAACTGGTGAGATTTCCGATTACTTTTAAAGTGATAACCCAGACTATTGCATTCTGGATACGCATATTAGAGTCAGACCAAGACTCTTATCAACAACAGATCTATCAGTCAATGATATCTCAGGACACCAAAGAAAGTTTATACGACAAACCTTATCAACGACAGGATTACAGCCCGTCTGGGAAAATCAGGGTACATTTAGTGTGACTCGCCTGAAGTTTCTAATCAATGCGAAGCTGGAAATGTTTTGTGTCGACTTCTGGAAGAAACAAAAGACCAAAAGCACACCCAAGCTCAAATTTTATGCCACAGTTGCTACTGAATACAAACAGGCGGCTTATTTGGAGCAACGCATTGACACAGATTGCAGACGAGCACTAAATAGATTATGAATAGCGCCCATGAACTCCAAATTGAGAGGGGCCGTTATACCAACAATGAAAGAGAAGACAGATTATGCACGACATCCCACGTTGTTGAGGATGAACAGCATTTTCTCGATGACTGCAGATTATTTGACCAACAACGTTATTACCTGATGACAAGGATCACAAAAATAGTTTTTCCACCACAGATTAAAATGACAAAACCCTCGAAGCACCTGCTATTAGGCTGCTTCCAACCTGTGTTTGCCCAGTATATACTGTTATGTTTTTATCTCCGAAGACAGAAAAATTAATCAGACTCTGATACACATTATGCTTTTTCCTTCTGCTACTGACATCATGTTGCAAAAAGTGACGACTTTGGAATTAGTTTAATTGCATGTCTTTTCTTGATCATCTGTGTCCCACACAAAACCTCTGGTTTTCATATGTCAATAAAACATGTTCTTGTTCTTGTTCACAAAAACACACATGCACATGCATTTATACACACAGAGGCGCAGAGAGAGAGAGAGAGAGAGAGAGAGAGAGAGAGAGAGAGAGAGAGAGAGAGAGAGAGAGAGAGAGAGAAGCAGTCAACCTGCTAATTAACATACTGACTGTAAGTAACACAGTTAGACATTCTGTCAATCAAGCAAGCAAGCAAGCAGTCAACCAACTGAGTATCCAATCAATTAACCAATCAACTAGTCAACCAATTAACCAACAAACCTGCTAACCAAACCAGTGACAACCTATTGACTAACCAGTCAACTAGCTAGCTGACAAACCAGTGTACTAATCGACTGACGACTATATAACCAATCAACCAACCAATTAATAGAGCAGGCCTCCTGCTTATCAACCAACCAACCAACCAACCAATCAACCAACCAGCCAGTTTATTGACAAATCACCAACCATATAAACCAACCAACCAACCAAATACCAATCGACTTACCAATCAATCAGCCATTTTTTTCAGCTTAACAATCAACTGACCAATCTACAAATTAAGCAACTAATCACCAAAACAGGAATTCAACCAGCAAACTAACCAAGCAAGTAATTGATCAACCAACCAAATTAACACCCAATAAATCAAATAACCAATAAGCCAACTGACGCACCACCCAAACAGTAATTGTCCCTCAAATCATTCAATTACAAAATTAACCAGACCACAGCTTTACCAACTACACAACTAAGCAAACGATATAGTGGTCAACTAGTCAACCAATCAGCCTGCTAACCAAACAGTGACAACCTATTGCTTGATATCAATAACGTTCAGTGCGAACACGAACTCCTCAGCCGGAAACTACCCATGCAATCATCCGGGACACAGCATTAAACGGGAAAATCATCGTCCAATCCCGTTTCACCTGGTGACAGTCCTCCAAGTTGATGTATATATTGAGATGCAGCCTCTGCTCAAAGTTGTATGTCAGGGAGACATATTGCATCCTCAACGAACGCTTTGTAGAGCATTTCAGAACCATCCATTTGTCTCGCCCAAGGTGTCTCCGTTGTCTCACTCAACGCCAGTGGGGATTCATTTCAATGCTGATTGTCACAGCCAGGTCCATGTCTTTGTCTCTGCTGTTTGGCAAAACAGCTCCTCAGCCCCAGACAGGAAGTTCATGGAGCCAGTATTCACCGCTTTGCCTTGGACACAATTTCCACAACTGACTTTTAAGTTGCAAACATTCCACCTGTTTGTTCACTCATTCCTTTCTCCAATCTCTCCTTTATCCTTGTTTCTACACATACACACTCCCCCACTTACTTCTCCCAGTATCTTTACATTCACACCCCCATCTACGTATACAACTTTTAACATATAGAGTATAACACATTCACCCAAAACACCATCTCCACAATCGTGGTATGCACCGATGTGATCAATCCATACTGATCTGTTTCAATGGGAGTTTCTATCCCCGATCCCTCCCTCCTGGGTTGTGTGTGTGTGTGTGTGTGTGTGTGTGTGTGTGTGTGTGTGTGTGTGTGTGTGTGTGTGTGTTTAGCATAAGACTGTGTGACTGGATTGCTAACCAGCCAGTATGTTAACGGGCATGTTGACTGCTTATCTCTGACTCTGTCTGTCTGTCTGTCTGTCTGTCTGTCTCTCTCTCTCTCTCTCTCTCTCTCTCTCTCTCTCTCTCTCTCTCTCTCTCTCTCTCTCGAGTTCGCAGCAAGATGGCGGAGGATAGCCAGTGAGTGTTTTGGAGTTCCGTTTATTTTGACCGTTCGTGTGGTTCCGCAAAAGGCTAAGGATATCAGAGTGTTACAGAAAGTGATACGAAGTATTTGAAGAAGTGAAACTACTCAGTCATGGTAGATTTGTGCATCTGGCGTGCCAGAATCGGTTTTTTCTGTGCTTCGCTAGCGAGCAGAAGGAAGGGGAAGAGAGAGAGAAAGATGGCGGAAGGGGTGAAAGTGGCCGGTGTGATAGATGTGTTTACATGGTTTGTGCTCCTGTGGGGATACGCACTGACTTTAGCGTGTGCCCGTGATACAACAAGAGTGGCTTTTGGTACCGAAGCCAGTGGCAGGTTCGGCGGCAATGTACTAAACTTCGGTACTTTGCCGCAAACGCAAGCAGTGCCATCGATTCAACCAGTGACTGTAAGGAGAAACGAAAGTGGGCCAGTGTTCATACCTCCGTGGTCTATAGGAACGTCAACAGCAAGATGGACAGAGCTAGGGAAGAGCACGACAGACATAGGACTCTGCTGGACAGACATGAAAGGTACGGTCTACGCAACATCACAGATACAGTTAGGGAATAGTCTGTCTCCATTAGTGGCTATACTTGTCGTTCTCCACTTAGCCTATGTGCGCAAACGACTATCCTTATCCAATGATGTGGAGACCAACCCGGGCCCAGGACCAACTATGAACTTTAACGAGAAAATTGAACATGAAAACAAGAAGCTAGAGGACAAGATGGAAGTGAAATTCAACAACTTAGACACGAAAATGGACACCAAGATGACACAACTCTTCACGGCAATAACAACACTCACTGACTCTTTTAAGTCACAAACCACTACTATCAACAAGATGGAACAAAAGCAATCAGATATGGCGGACACACTGAATAAATTATGCAAGGATGTTCAAGACACCAAGCAAGATATACAAGAAAAAAAACAGCAGTAAGGCATTTAGGGGCAACGCAAGACTATATGGCACGCAGACTTACTAAAATGGAGGAAGAAGAAATGGACCGAATTGAAAGTTACTCCAGACGGAATAATTTAAAGTTTTTTGGTATCAAAGAGAGTACAGATGATAGCAAGAGAGAGAGATGTGATGAGGTGATCAGAGAGACATTAGACAAATACATGGAGAAGAGACATGGGCCGACGACGCAATAGAACGCGCACATAGGCTAGGCAAACCGGACCCTTCCACAGAGAGACCCAGACCTGTGATTGTGCGTTTGCTCAGGTGGGGAACGCCATGAAGATTCTGCCGAACCGAGAGGCGCGCGAGAAGATGAAGAAGGAAGGCATACGAGTGTCTCAAGACAGGACGAAACGCCAAGCTGACCAACTACGTGATCTAAGGGCACAAGGCAAGTTGGGGTACTATGTGGGGGGGAAACTGTATGTAAGAGAAGAATACAGACCACGAGCAGAACAGAATGACGCCAATATGAACAATATAGACAGCACCAGCAGCAAGAGGACTACGGATATGAAAAATACTTGCAGAAGACAATTTGGCACAAATGGACAATGGATACAGAGAGGAAGGAAAGAAAGCGATTTTAGTGCAAGTGGTGTTAGAAATTTTGATGATTGGAGGATGAGAGTGAGAGGGATGAGGGATGAGAGAAAAGGAGAAGACTGGAGGAAAAAGAGAGGAAGATAGAAATAGAGTGAAAGAACAGGTGGAAGAGATGATGGGTAAGGAAAAAAAGTGCGAAAGGAGTGAATGGGGGAGAAAATGGAGTTGAGAGAGATGTAAGTGTAGAAGGAAATGAATTGGGCAGCGATCTTGAGTTTTTGTCATTTGGGGGGGATCTAATGGATGAAGAGAGCGGAACAGAAAATCACGAAAACAGGTCTGAGAAACAGAGAGTAAGTGAAGAGAAGAAAAAAGAGAGTGAAAGGAAAGAAAGAGTGAATGGTGAAGGGAAAACGGGAAACAAGACAGAAGCGAAAGTGCGAAAAGAGGTGTGGCAGAAAAAAGTGGTACGGGGAAAACATACAAAGCAAACAACACTGACGTCAGTATAGACCAAATTACAGTCATTTCCTCACCCTCAGAATCAGGTCAAGGCAACCCTAATCAGATGCCCTCACACATTCTAGTACACACACAGGCTTGCGTGCAGGATGAAAATAGTGATCAATTGGACAGTATCTGGAGCATTCAAGGAGATAGCTTAGGGATAAACACAGCATGCATGATTGAGACAGAGATTGTGACACAATCTCCGACTACACCTCATTCACGGTGCATTTTATCTTCACACATAGAGAAGGGAAAGACAGATGATAGCCTAACACATAAAACCACCAATAAAGGAAAAGAAGATATGACTACAAAAGACGATAAGATAAGGGTACGACAACCATCGAATACACGACAATCTACAATTGAAGAAACTATACTCACACAAGGCATGGTATACTCTGATAGTGAAGAAGGAGGTAAATCAAACAAAGGGGGGAAACCAAACCCAAACAACACTCATCAGGAAAACAAGCATTAAGATCTGATACAAACACTCAAGAGAACAACAAACAAACAATCACACTCACCTGGATACACACGTTCTCAATCAACGAAAAAAGACCGGAAGGAAAGAAAAGAAAAGGAGAAAATATGAAATCAGGCCAAGGTCACTCACAAAATTCAAGGAATAATGCCACTACAAGTCAACACACAGACTACAAGTTAAACGACAATGCTATAAAAGATGGGACTGTGAGACAACACACGGTAAATGAGACAAAAATGAATGAGACAAGAGTGAGTAAAAATGAGAGCGAGGATGAAAGTGGAAATTTGAGCAAGGAGGAAATTAAAGAAGATAAGCAAAAGCTGTATTTTGGTTGCTGGAACGTAGAAGGTCTGCTTGAGAAATTAACTGACCCAGATTTTTTAGAATATATTACATCATTTGATATCTGCTGTCTGAGCGAAACTTTTACATTGGAATCATTTGATTTTGAAGTAAAATTCTCAGATTTTTTATATACCCATTGTCCAGCTGTAAAATTTACCAAAATGGGCAGACCTTCAGGGGGAGCTTTTATGTTAATTAAAAAAGAAATGTCTGACTATGTCCAGTTAATAAGCACACGGGGATAAAAAATGTATTATGTATACGTATATCTGAAAATCTGTTAAACTGTGGGAAGGATATTATGTTTTTTGGGATATATATACACCCAGTAGATAGCTGTTTCTATTTAGATAAGGACCATACATGTACCCTAGAACTACTAGAGCAATATTTACTAACACTAATAGAGCAACGAAATGACTTTATTATATTATTGGAGGAGACTTCAATGCACGTATATGGGGAATGGGGTCTGAGTGTAAACGATGATGATGACTCATCAAACAATGATCAGGATGTGTGTGCACGAAGGTCAATGGACTCTGTTACAAATGGTTTTGGTATAAAATTAATAGAATTTTGTACAACATTTAAATTAACTCCTCTAAATCGACTAAGTGCAGAGAACTTTGACAGTGTATACACATTCTATTCTGATAGAGGAACACAGTACAATTGATTATTATGTATGTTCATTTGAGTTGATAGGTAATGTAAAAAATTGTGTTATTCATGAAAGAATTGAATCTCATCATTTGCCAGTCAGTATGGTAATGCAGAGCACATTGCCGGTCCCCCAGGAAGACAAAGCTAAGAGAAAAGTTGTAAAGAAAATTAGATGGGACCCAGCAAAACAACATGAATATATACAGCATATGGAAACAGAGAGATTTAAAACTTTACTAGTACAGATTACAGACGGGATAGATACTGATATAGATTTAAGCATAGAAAATTTCAATAAACTATTAAAAGAGGCTGGTAAAAAGTATGTATGTAAATATAGGCATAGGAGGGGATAAAAAACAACAAATGGATGGTATGATAAGGAATGTAAAGCCAAGAAAAAAGATGCTAGACACGCATTATGTACACTGACGCTTACCAACAGATTCAAAAACCCAAATTTGTATGAAGTAAGAAAGGAGTCATATGAAATCAAAAGAACAATATATAAAGAAACAATCCGAGAGAAGAAAAAAACAATATAGTAAACAAACATACGAGCACTCATACAAAACCAAAAAGATAGTAAGATGTTTTGGAACATTATAAAAAGCACTAAAAAGAAAATGATTACACTACCATCAATAAGTATGACACAGTGGCAAGAACACTTCGAAAGTGTTTTCAATCCGCAGTTACCTGAAGCACAAACCAACAATGAAAGGGTTCAACAAAACATTGATGTTGAGGAAGAGGAAATCCATATACAAGAATTAGATGAAGAGATAACTAATACTGAAATAAGTCTAGCAATAAAGAAATTGAAAAAAAGGTAAAGCATCTGGACTAGACAGAATACCACCTGAATTTTTTAAGACCACAGAACAACACATAACCCCATTTCTATTAAAATTATTTAATAGATATTTGAGGATTGTTATTTTCCTATAGAATGGACAAAAGCTGTAATAGTGCCTCTTTTCAAAAAAAGATGATAAACAAACTCCAGGAAATTATAGAGGTATTTCTCTATTATGCATCTTAAGTAAAATCTTCACAGCTATAATAAACAGAAGATTATACAACTGGGCAGAGGAAGAGAACAAAATAAGCAAAGAGCAAGCAGGATTTAGAAAAAAAACTTCTCTACCATAGACCATATTTATACTTTGGTATCAATGATAAGTAATTGCTCGTATGGCAGAAGAAGAAGCAAACTATATGTAGCATTTATTGATTATCAAAAAGCATTCGATACAGTCAACAGGGATAAGTTATGGGAAATCCTAAAGAAACATAAAATATCTACTAAAATGTTAAACATGTTAAAAGGAATGTACAGAACAGTTCAGGCATGTGTGAGACATGGGAATGAACTGACAGAATTCTTCGATTGTCCCCAAGGAGTGAAACAAGGGTGCTTACTATCTCCTTTAATTTTTTTTCCCTTTTGATAACAGAAGTGGCAGAAAAGGTAACATTGAGAGGAAGACATGGCTACCAATTTCTACCAGGAACTGAGGAACTATTTCTATTACTCTTTGCTGATGATATAGCACTAATATCGACAACCCCATCAGGATTACAAAATCAACTTGAAAATCTCCAAAAGACCTCTGATCAAATAGGCTTGACAGTGAATCTACAAAAAACAAAAGTCATGGTATTCAGGAAAGGTGGATACTTAGGAAGAGCAGAGAAATGGTATTTTAAAGGTGAAGAAATAGAAGTTGTAAATAGTTATAAATATTTGGGTTATACATTGACAACCAAACTCTCGGCAGATATCCCTCTCAGAATATGCAGGTAGAGCTAAAGGTAAGGTGATTGAAATAATGAAAACCATGTACAGTTTAGGACATATAGACATGAATATCTATTTCAAATTATTTGATACCCAAATCAAACCACTATTACTATATGCAGCTGAGGTATGGGGATTATCTATGTATTCAGCAGTAGAAAATGTACATCTACTTGCATGTAAAAAATATTTAGGGGTAGGAAAGAAAACACCAAATAATCTAGTGTATGGAGAGTTAGGCAGATACCCATTATATATAGACAGTACAATAAAAGCAATTAGATATTGGCTCCGTTTAGTAAATATGCCACATGATAGGATTCCAAAAGAAGCATATGAAAGGGAAAAAACAGAAGTAACTAAAACACAAAACTGGGCTCTAGGAATAAAAGGATGTCTGGATAGGTATGGTTTCTCAGAGGTATGGATAAATGAAGGAGTGAGTAATGAACATAGTTTTATAAAGGAGTTAAAACAAAGAATTATAGATTGTTATAAACAAACCTGGCATGAGAAAATAACAAACAGCGAGAGATTCACAACATGCTATACATTCAAAACCTTGCATCAAACAGAAGAATATCTGCATCAAATTACTATAACTAAATTTAGGAAAGCATTAACAAAAATGAGACTTGGAATAAATGAATTACACATCAATAGGAAATACACTGATAGTTTGGTGATTGCAACTGCCCCTTTTGTCCTGTAGATGAAACAGAAATGCACTTTTTAACAGCATGTCCAACTTATAACCAATTAAGAGTGAAATACATAGCTAAACATTTTAACAATTTGAACATGATCAGATTAGATAATATACTACAAAACAAAAATACAGAGATCATGCGGGATGTAGCTATGTACATCTTTTATGCTCTTAAATTCAGAGAAAATCAATTATAAGGATTAAAGCTCAAGGGCTGGCAATGTGGCCTACAGGTTAAAACTGACTTGTTAAATATATGGAAATTAGAAAGAAGGAGGGAAAGATAGAAAAGGATGTTTGTTTGTTTTTGTATGAAATGAATAGAAAGTTCAATAAATAGCAGGTATAAGAAGTAGAGAGGAGATGGAAAGGACAAAATGGAATAAAACAGGATTAGATTGAACGTGCTGCAAATTAAATACTGTATGTTATTATATACAAGTTTGATAAGTATTTGTGGTGAACAAAAATGAGTGCTGACCAGTTTTGTGTAGAATGATATTATTTAGTACAAAACCCTGTGCGTTCTATATGTTGCAGCTAAATATACAAACGGTAATCTTCAACTTTAGAATACTAAACTCAGGGGGGCTGTTTAGACGAAAACAAAAAGGTGTCTTAGGCTCACCTCGATGCGCTAAGTTGAATGGAACCCTCAGCTAAGCTGTACGACCACTACTTTCCCATGAAACTGCGACAAATACACAGTAAGCTCAGCCGATCACAGCCAGAGCAACCACCTGCAAGCCATTTGACTGCTGATCACGTGTTGTAATTTTTTTTTTTTTTGATTTGGATCATGCTCAAAATGGCGTGCAGGTGGGGAAGGAGTACTCAGCTTACTGTGTATCTGTCGCAGTTTCATGGGAAAGGAGTGGTCCTAGAGCTTAGCTGAGGGTTCCATTCAACTTAGCGCATCGATGTGAGCCTAAGACACCTTTTGTTTTTT
>JADBJO010003059.1:92500-130000 GCA_016801955.1 Conus betulinus | reverse complement strand
CTTTTTAAAATTCTATTTCCCGCTGGAGTATCAGGTTGCTAACATTTTATGTTCCTGATGCTTTAAAGTTTCTCTTAAAATGAAGCAAACAAGGTTAATCTACCTAGGTATCTATTTGACATTTTAAATGACGTTGTAGGAAGAATGGCAGTCAGGGGAGATATTAGGCCTATATGTACTCTAGAAAGGAAATAAAGGGATCTTCTACATCGGGAAAGTGCCTTCGGTGTCCGGCATGTTGCAGTTTACATTGTAGATGGATGACATCACTACAGTTCACACATTCTGGCTACTGCTACTACATCCTTGTAAACCTTTTCTGACGGTGGACCAAGACACGTGAAGACAAACCGTTTCAAACCTGAGGTTCACCGACGGCATCGATGGTGGTTAGAAGTAAACGGTAACTTGGCAGCAGTTAGTGATACGTTTGGACAGATTATCTAACAATAAGAGCAATGACATCAGTGCAGAGAAATAAAGTTGATGGCAAGCAGCAAAGAGTTAGCTGAAATACAGTTCAAGCGTCAGCGGAAAAGACTGCGAAACAGTTCAAATACTCTGGCGCCATGAACAGTGAAGATGGACCAAACCCGAATCTTAGGACGGATAGCAGCTGCACAATAAGGGAAACAACATTCTTGACGAAAAAAAAAACTCCGTCGGACAAAAGGGACAAACAAATTACAAGACAAAACACGACGCGTTTTGATCTTCTTGGTCTTCTTCTAGCAATATACACAACATTCAGGACAACGAAAACGAAGAATGAACAATCACTTATCTTCTCAAATTGGTCGCAAAAAGGACGTTAAATCAACGTCCCTTTTGCGCCCAATATGAGAAGCAAGTGATTGTTCGTACTTCTACGTCCATTTTGCGCCCAATTTGAGAAGATAAGTTATGCCTATACTTCGTTTTTTATTGCCCTAAATGCTGTTTATCTTGCCAGAAGAAGACCAAAGAGGTCGAAACGCATCGTGCTTTTTTCTTGTGATTTGTTTGTCCCTTTTGTCCGGCGGAAAGTTACAGTATTTTGTTTTACGTCTCTTTCAAATTTCCCGCCTGCAGTCACCTTACTTTGAAAGTACATTCATGAAGAACAAGAACACACCACCCTCAGGTCTAGATTGAGGGAGATACAGTGAGCTCCTCACCTTCCTGCAGGGATGTAGGGGTGCAAGTCATGGTCTTTAAAACGCAGCTCCTAAGTATTGGAAATGTAATACTTCAGATGAGTAGTTGGCATATTCTATTTTGTTCAGGACACAAATGCAGATACATTCTCTCTGTCTCTCTCTCTCTCTCTCTCTCTCTCTCTCTCTCTCTCTCTCTCTCTCTCTCTCTCTCTCTCTCTCCACTCTCACACACACACACACACACACACACACACACACACACACACACACACACACACACACACACACACACACACATATATATATATATATATATATATATATATATATATATATATATATATATATGTGTGTGTGTGTGTGTGTGTGTGTGTGTGTGTGTGTGTGTGTGTGTGTGTGTGTGTGTGTGTGTGTGTGTGTGTGTGTGTGTGTGTGTGTGTGTGTGTGTGTGTGTGTGTGTGTGTGTGTGTGTGTGTGCGCGCGTGTGTGTGTGTGTGTGTGTGTGTGTGTGTGTGTGTGTGTGTGTGTGTGTGTGTGTGTGTGACATTTAACACTGGTATTTCCTGGACGTTATTCGTGGAACCAGAACAGAAGCTAGCGGAATGGTTAATTTTGATGAATGCTTTCCGGCCATGACTGATATTGATATGAAGATATTAATAAACGGTAAAGGAACTAACTTTGCGAACGAAATCGTTAAATCTAATTTTTTCTTTCTTTCAGAAAATGTCCTGCATTAGAATAACGCATTTTATTCTGATAAAAGACTTGTCATGTTATATTCAATTCTAACAAAAATATTGAATACTATTGCGTCAAGATCTGATCAAGTGATTTCATTTTTCTTCAGTATATGAACACCAGTCGGGGTGAGAGGGATGGCACAGAAATGATAGATGGTATAAGGGTCGGGACCCGCCATCTTCTAGTTGACAGGCAGTACAGTAGCCAACAACTCAAGCAGAGTGCTGTTATTTGTAACCCCCCTCCCTCCCCACTCTGTCTCTCTCTCTCCCTGTCTCTGTTTCTCTCCAAATCACATAAGGTCGACTCAGCCTTATTATTATCCATAGATAACAGTCTGTGGCATTGATCTTTCCAGGAGATGAGAATACATTAGGCAAAGACTGAAAGCTGTTGTCTTGTTGGTTCGTGTATCTATAACATGGGTAGCTGGTCGTTTATTTCCCGACTAATTTTGGTGGTATATGAAGACGTACAATACCCAGTGATAGGCAGTTCAATCAGAAGAACAATGATCTGGTACTGTCGGAAGTATTCTGGGTCGCAGAGTATATTTCGAGTTATGATCGTCTTTGAGATGCACTGTGTATCAAAAGTATGCAAGTGCGTGCGTTGTGTAAGATTTGTACAGAATCATTGATCTCTGCCTGTAAAGGATAATGTGATCATACCACATGGCAGTCAGCAATGTAATGCAATGATGGTGTCTGCTTGGAGTTTCTGTCATCTTGAACATTACATATGCGTTTACTCAAATGTTTCCTCTGCAGTATCGGTGACCATGTGTTTTAGTTCTTGCTAAGGCAATGAAAGCTGGAAAATCAGAAAGTGCTGAGAAAAAAAAAAAACTGAGAGAAAAAATAAAGTTTGTAAAAAAAAAACGTAGCAAAAAACCGTGAATAGATACGAGAGAGTAGATGCTGTCACAAAAAGGGTAGAAAATGCATGAAATGGCTAGAAAGTGGGTAAACGTTTTTTAAAAAAAGAGGAAAAGGTAGAAAAAAAGTAACGTGTGGGAGAAAGTAAACACGGTGCACGAAATGTACAAAAAAAAAAAAAAGTTGCAGAAAGCAGAAAAAGGATGGTGAAGGATGCACAAACTAAATGATCTTTGTTTGTGAGTGGCTCATCCACCCGATTGCTCTTCTATTATACTATTAACAGGCTGGCCTGAGGGTCGGTTTCAAATGTGGTGTTGCAGTGTAAAGAACCCTTCATGTCTGGGAATGGGAGGGGAGTAGGGGCCTGAGGGATGAGGGATGTTACTCTGAGTATGCTGATACCTTGTGCTTCATTTTGTCCTGACTAGATACTAAGTCTCATGAACGGTTGAAGGAATGTGTCGTCGTTTCCTTCTCTGTGCATAGTGGGATACATTATCTGCAGCAGGAAAGTAACGAATTTTGCTTTGATAATAATGTACTTGTGCATTCTGGGCAAGTTGTTTATAAATGTATGCATTTATCAATATATAAATTTATGTATCTGTGACATTCACAACAAGAAAAAAATGCAGTATCTTTCAAATAAATCTATGTCACATTCACTGTCTTGCTCATATCTGAAAGTTAAACATTTCCCTAGGTCCTGAACTCTGGACCTGGAAAGGGCACTGATGGCTGTAAAAATTTGGAATGAGTTCTTTGAATGGGTGAATCTGCATTGATAAATTTGGGTCTCCTGAATATTTGAGTCATGTGCAGTGATCTTTTCTGCGTGTGTGTCCCTTTACAAAGATTGTGATGATTCTGTGGAAGGTAGTGCTTATAAGGAGAAAACACATACCCGAAGTGCCGGTGGGATCCAGAGCAGTAATGTCCTTAACTGCTAAAGCAACTAAGCACAAGCTGTCCTGCACTAACCTTGGAAGCCTGTGACATGTGCAGGTGCAGGAACAGGAACATATCACAGGGCTTGTCATTAAGATGTCAAGGGGCATTACTGCTCACTGGCAGATGCCATTTGTCTGTCCATTGCATGTGATACGACAGGACCTCCATGGAAGCGCCCCCATGGGTGTGTAAACAGCCTATACGACTGCTGAAGCCACCGGCAAAAGATGCAGCCACCAAGCCAACTGCTGTGCGCATCCTGCAGCCTCACTTTGCCGTTTTGTTGACAGGTAAAAACATTACAACTCCAGACATAGCCAAACATGTATCCCTTTGTTGACAGGGTAAAAACAGTACAACTCCAAGCACAGCCAAACATGTATCCCTTTGCAATGACTGTGGTGATTCCGTGGAAGAATATTGTTACTTCTACAACGGTACAGTGCACTAAGGTTCATGACTCAGCTGCGATTCTGTAACGGACTAGTCGGCTCTTGCAGTGATGGCCATGCAGATAAATGGGTGCACAAGCTGCAATAAAAATCTGCTCTCCCATCAGCTAGTTGCGAAAGACTATTATGATAATGGTAGAGGTACGATTTAATGGTACAGTTTGAATTTTAATCATAAGTTGTAGAATGCATCCACAGTTATAAGCCTTTATTTGTTTACACATGATTTACTTAGAAGGCTCTGTTATTGTGCTGGACGATCATTTTTGCACACACGTATTCAGAGTAAAGCATGGCATCCCTGCATGTCCCTCAAGAAGAAGAAGAAGAAGAAGAAGAAGAAAATGCACACTGACCAGTATCTCAGTGCGACAGTCACAACAAGGGAACAGCAAACTGGGGATGTATTAGACCTACACCTCACGGCCTGCACCGTGGGCTCCATTGACAGAAAATCTAGCAAGGCTACACTACGTGGGCACAGGAAGATGCTTGAGAGTAAGAGGACCATTCCGGCCCCTCCGTCAGTCAACGTATCTCCAGTAGCAGATACACCACCATCTATTAAGTCATCGACGTAACTGAAGCACTCACTAGCAAAAAAAAAAAAAAAAAAGCAATGAAATGCATGGCACTCTATTCCTAGCCCTGTAACCCCATCAGAAGCAAACGTGTTGCTCCAAAAGACATGACCGAGAAGTTCAACCAACATAACAGTGATCTATAAGGGAGACTACAGATTGCAACCAGCAATTCTGTATGACCTAAACCTCAGAGCAACACAGGGAGTTATCATCATTAGGAGTAACCAAGACAACTAGACCACATCAATTCTTGTAGTCAAACATATCCGGTTTGGACTAATACAGCAGATAGTTCCAGAATAAGATGGGATGGAGGAAGAGGGTAGGTTGAGTGGCAAATCAAAATTATTCATATTGGTATCAGGAAGCCCAAAACATCAGTAGGCACAAATTACTTGCTCTCTACTCTTCCCTTGTTCAGTCATGTGCCGTGAGCTTTGATCATGGCTGCAAATGACCATGGCTTTAAACAGTACAGAAGCTAAACTGACAGCCTGCCCTCTATCAGCTTGTGTTGAGAGACTATATGAACAATTGCTGACCGCAAATGTTTTGTGGTTGAAGAGTTTGAATTCCAAATATATACTGTAGAGTAGAATTCGACATTTAAAAACTACAGAGTTCAACAAACCTACATATCTATAACTGCTAACAGTTTTCACTCGTAAGGCTCCGCTGTCTTTTGTAACTTTTGCACACGTATCAACTGGATAACGTGACACCTACACACATGCCGGGCGAAGGAAAATGATCTGGGTCTGAACAGTTAACGTCAGTGACGCATCATTAAGAAGCAGATCCTCCATATCTTCAGAAAGAAAACCCATACGGACAGGTATCTCCATGTTACAGACACCAGCGACAAAGCACCCAATGGGGGGGGGATCTGGACCATCCTCCTAAGAGCCAGCTTCCTTTAAACACCTCACCCCCCTCCACCCCACATCCACCCCCATCACTGCTGCAGATGCATTACCATCCCTAAGATCAGTGGTGTCACTGAGCATTAAGTATTTTCTTTAAGGGAGTGGCACTCCGTTGATCCCCAGTCCTGTAACACCATTACATGTAAACTATTTGCCTCAAAAGACAGCAATGACATTAGTCGGCTGGTTTTAATTACAAACAAATCTAAACTGGCAAAACAGAGGTTGAAGGAAAAGAATCAAAGAGTGCCACAGAGTGTCAGCACTGTGACACTCCAGGAGTAAACAAGATTTCCATGCATCATCAATTCTCCCAAGTTAATGTATTGGCTTTGGATTGATATGGCAAACTGTTCCTAGTTGTTGTAGTGCGGGTGTCGAGGGAAGGAGAGAGGGGAGGGATGAAGGTGACGTTGAGAGAGGTGCAAAGACAAAATTCATCGGTGTTACTGCCACCAAGCCAATACTTAACAAAGACAGGGGAAGTGGGGGAGGGAGGGGAGATCACACTTTAACTGGACATTCATTCTTCCCGTGCTCAGTCATGCGCCATGAGTTGTGCCTATGGTGACAAGCACTGACTACCGTCAGCCGGGTCAGGCAACGCTCATGAAGGAAACTAGAACGTTCCTGAAAGCTTCGTGTGAGCTGCTGTTCTGTCCTTTCGAATGGATGGTTCAATATGCTGTCTCACCTTCTATATTAAGATTGGATTTTTTTAACTATGGCGTGCATAACGTATCATGAAATTATCTTGTCTGCTTCATTTCTATTCGGTATCACGCCCACTTTCCACTTGAATTGTATCCACAGATTTCGCTTCCTTTTGATCTGAACACATAAAGCAAACATATCTTAAAAAAAAACAAGACCCCTGAAGTAGCTAAGCACCATCCTGGTGTCGTTAAAAACACTGAATGCGGTCAGTAGGAAGAACGGCTGCAAGAAATGGCACAGCTAACATCCTCACTACACCCCAAAAGACAGCCACCATTAGCGGCGACGAGGGGAAAAACAGTCGATGATCGTCCATGTGAAAATGGCCACAGTCGTTCGCGCCATCCCCAAGCAAGAGAAGCTGGACACCAGACGGCTGAGGGCTCCTTTGGTAATGGATAAACGAGAACAGACCCGCTAAATGTGTCCGCCCAAAAGAGTCAGGCCGATCCCGACAATACTGGGGAAATTCCAGGGGTAATGGTCTCACACTGGTATGGATATCTGAATGTTAAGAAGAAGAAAGAAGAAGAAGAAGAAGAAGAAGAAGGAGGAGGAGTAGAAGAACCAAAGAAAAAGAAAGAAAGAAACAAATAAACAAAAAAACAAAAAAGAAAAAGAAAGAAAGAAAAAGAAGAAGAACCACCACCACCACCACCACCACCACCACCACAACAACACAACAACAACAACAACAACACAACAACAACAACAACAAAACAACAATAAGAACACTTTACAAGAACGAGAAAAAAGAGCAGAAGAAGAACTCATAACAGATTGACAGATAGATTTGCTGTCACGCATGTTGATATTGTTTTATTAATAACACTTACCTATGGTTGACCCCCTCCTTCTCCTCCCTCACTTCCCCCAATATATGCTTACTGTTGCTTTGCTGACATGTACTTTGTTCACTTGCTTATATCTCTCTACGATACGGAGACGGATATGGATACGGATGAATTTTCAAAAAAGGCCATTGCCCCTATGAAGGGGGTGGTATATACATACAATACATGAAATCGCACATAGAATGCAAACAAAAGAACAATATTAATCGTGATTACGTGAAATTGTACATTCAACATAATGAAATGGAGAATGATATCAATCAGGTAAAGCTAATTGAACGGAATTGGAACGCCTTATATAAACAGATGGCAAACTGTTTCATAACATCTTTGCTATCAGAATTCACAAGCAAAATAAGTCTAATGCAGATGGATGTGTATGATATTTTGAAGGTATAAACTGAGCTCTAAGTGTATCAAGGGCAGGACAGCAAAGCACAAAATGAGCTTCGCTTTTATGAGCCTCTTTACACAATGGATAAACAAGTTCAGTCTTTGTACACTCTGTGTGATAACGATGTTGATGAACGTTATATCAGACAATCAAAATCAAAATCTTGTCATTATACACTTCAAATGACTGTCCATTTCTATAGGTAAATAGGTTGGGATATGATGTAACGAGTTAAAGTGTCTATACTAATCAAATCTGCTAACTTGCATGTGAGTATTCCAGTCTTGCGACCTACAATTGATAAGCCTAGCACGCAGCATTTAAAAATGTCTTGTTTTTCCAACACACTGGTTAACCCACGCCTGTCCCAAACCTAATTCATATAACCTCGCTTTAACTCTTGTCACCCAGCTCACCTTACACCAAATATCTAGCTCAAATAACACCTTATAATCTTTCTTAGGCAATCTTTATCTTCCATCTCAAGTGCCTTTACCAGTAGCCTACACACTTATCACAAAATTAAAATATATCAGAGATCTATCTATTTTGGCACAGATTGAATCGTTTGGTGTCCATGCAAACACACCGAGAAATTTCTCCAGGGTAAATAAAGGGACTTTTTCACAGTGATGTGAAGCATTTTCTAAGCCCCATACTTCAGCACCCTATTGCACCTGAGAATCAAACAGTTTGATAAATACATGGAAAGACTTATTTCTTAACCTAGATCATCTCTGCATAATGCTTAACCAAGTTTGGCTCTGCTTGCAAGATTTTTACAATCGGCAGAAAAATTCAGCCGAGTTGAAAATTAAATTCCGAGGTATTTACATATGTTAATGACTGACATCCAAATTCCACTGTAAGTCCACTTTTCTTGCACGCCGAAATATCCTCTCAGAGTATCTCTCTAAGAGACGGAGATTCAGATTTAGATTATTTATTCATATAACAGGCCAAGGCCCCTAATGTAGGGGTGTGTGAA
Organism: Conus betulinus; assembly: GCA_016801955.1. Lineage (NCBI taxonomy): Eukaryota > Metazoa > Mollusca > Gastropoda > Neogastropoda > Conidae > Conus > Conus betulinus. Next base: position 121,370 of record JADBJO010003059.1, on the reverse strand, counting down.
CAAAACAAGAATAATTCGAGGGTAATTTCAAGAAGTGAAAATTTCTCTATTTAAAGACCTTGTACAAAAAAATCTCAACAACTTCTGCAGAAGTTGATGACCAATATAGGCTCATTTTGAACAAGGATGGCTGTCTGTAATATTTTGTTTTAATAAACTTTTCTCTGATGCTCATTAGAGCTGGACAAGACAGGACGAAATGTAATTCGGTTTCATTTGATTTTTTACATAAAGGACAGCAAATCACAACTATTACATGTTCAATAACTAAAATATGGGTGGCCAATGCAGATATTCCTAATCTGAATTTTGCTCTTATGTGTTTTAGGTGCCTATGTTAATCTAAGGTTAAGTACGTTTTCAGGTAATGAACATCGAAAAGTTCCTGTAGAAATCAAATCTGTCACTGTTGTTATGATCAGTCCATTTCTGCCATCTGCAGTCAACCAACCGTTGACGGAAAAGACATGAACACTCTTTAATATTACAACCTTTGATTCAGCCGAACAAATTCAAATCCATGTTCAACTAGACAAAGGCACACTTTGGACACTCAGTTACTTTTGCCTTTTAGTATCTGAGTCATATAACATGTTGTACGCCTTGTGAGGAATTCTAAAGTCGTCCTTCTGTATCAGTTTCAGCCAGTAGTGGATACATCTGACAGCAGATGTAATGTAAATGGAAACTCGGTTAGTTTCACCGTAAATTAGATAATTTGGAGTCCGCCTATCTACACGAAGAAACCTTTTCAGAGCAAATATTTGAACAAATTCACAATAGACGGCCGCTTGTTCTAGTCCCCATAGCTCAGAGCCGTACTGTACAATCAGCTGAACCTGAGAATCAAATAGCTTTATAAATAACGTGAATGAAGAATCATCAAGAACATACAACTTTTTCATGACACAAAGCACAACTTGAAAGGTCTTTGCACGCACCAAAAAACTCAAGCGTGTTCAGAATAATATTTCTAAGTATTAATAAGCATTGACAACTGGCATTGGAGCACCATCGTATACCCACCTTTCCCTTACACTTAAATAACCACCTTTACGAAATACTATGATATTGCTTTTTTTTCCATATTGACTTTCAACTGTAGTGATCTATCAGTTTGGTGCAAGCTATTCAATTTTTTTTTTCAACCCTCTAACAATTTCGGGCATCAAAACAATATCATTGGCCAACAGAAAGATAAACAATTCAAAAATTCGACAATAAAAACACCATGTTTACCATTGTTGATTACCTCAAGAGCTAACCCATTACTAAACAAAGAAAATAAGATAGAGCTGCAAGCATCTCCTTGCTTGACTCCTCTAGAACAATTAATATAGTCAGAAAGTTTCGCTCCACAACGAAATCTGGTTCTTACTCCATCATACATACTTCTAATACGTCTGTAGAGATTACCTTTAATACCATGTTTTGTCAAAATGGGCCAGAGGAGATTTCTATTAATGGAGTCAAAGGGTTTTTTGAAATCTGTAAAAGCAATGTATAACTTCCTATTGTAAGAAAACTGATTTTGCACAAGTGCAAGCAAAGTAAACATTGTGGAAGTTTTAACTGCTGAGGAGTAGACATAACGACTGCCAGATTTGTAACTGTGAGAGAATTATGTCGGGGAAACTGAGAGAAACCTTCGAAAACGCATGACTGAAACAAAAGAGAATCATCATCAGTAGGCACACACCTACACGCCCAGCAACATCAGTTTGAAAATGACAACATCAGCGTTCTCGACCTTGACAACAGATAGTTTCTGCGTGGGGTGAAGGAGGCTATCCACATTGCCGCCAACAACCCCACACTCAACCGGGACCGGGGCAGACACATCTTGCCACCTGTGTACAACTCCCTCATCGTTCAGTCACATGACCAGGGTTCGACCCAAGGTCATGTGCAATGAACTCCAGTTCATCCAGTAGCAACTCCACTGCTGACGAAGACGGACGACGTCCGTCGAAAGCTCTAAGTAAGTGCTTGTTTCCCAGCTGAGTGAGCTGTTTAAATCTGGTAGTCAAAAAGTCAACATGTGGTCAATAGTTGAATAACCCTTCTTAAAGCCTGCTTGATAATCACCTGTAATTTTTATTCTCTACCCATTCTTGCAGTCAATTATGAATAATTGTCCCAAAGATTTTGCTATTGATATCACTTATAGAAATCCCTCTATAATTGTTTAGGTTATTAATATCACCCTTTTTTAAGAGAGAGAGAGAGAGAGGAAAGAGACAGACAGACAGACAGAACACACAGAGGATTGATGTGAAGCCAGTTATTCAAGAATTAATGTGAATGAGCAGAACCAACTGTAACTGACAGTTACGTGGAGAGTGAGTGGATGGGTTTGATTATGCAGGTAAAGGTTTCAGCTGATATGTGCAAGTGTCCTCTTTTCAGCGACGTCTAGTAGAAGCCAATCCTCACAACTGAATTATTTCACAATTTGCAGGAACAGCTTGACATCAAATACATATAGAAAGGCCCACTTGTCAGATAAATTAACAAATCAAAGAGAGAGAAGAGGGGGAGACATACAGATAGATGGGCAGATATATAGAGCTAGAGCCAGAGGTATGAGAAACAATTACGAGTGGATGGAGATGGACAGGAGAGAGAGAGAGAGAGAGAGAGAGAGAGAGAGAGAGAGAGAGAGAGAGAGAGAGAAAGGTGGATACAGATAAAGTCACAGAGAGGGTGTATTATGTATTACATATTATAAACATATATCTATATTATGTACACACATACAGAGACAGACAGACAGACAGAGACGTCGATGATGATGAGGAGGAGGAGGAGGAGGAGGTGGAGGAGGAGGAGGAGGAGGAGGAGGAGGACAAAAGAGCCTGGGCACGTCATTTGCACACACATGCATGTCATATCTTAACACGAAAAATTGCCGCGGATAAGATAAGTAAACACGTAGATTAGAAAAAGAAAAACAGACAGTAAGAATGGAAGGAAGGAATGATTAATTATGTGTACGTTTGTATGTGTTGAGGGGGAGGAGGGGGTGGGGGGAAGGGGGGGGGGGGGGGGCAAAAGCAGAGGAAGAGGTATGCGATAATGAGAAACAGTAGGTTTAAATTTAAAGTTCCTGCTTTTTTACGTGTGAATTCGTATAATCGAAGGTTTGGTTTCCTTGTCTTAAATCAAGTTTGATAATCGTTACCATTCGTAGAAAGAAATACTAATTATCCTCAAAATCGGAACCTCAACCATACAACCTCAACCATGTTACAAAATATGAGAGTTGTAGTTCTTGCAGCACTTGCTTGAAGCATCTAAATGAGACGCAAGATTTGGGGAAAAAAATGTACTCATTAACCGTCTACAACGAAGCTCTGAACACACTTGAAAAAAAGTGTTTGTCTTCAAAAATGCTGATCAGTTTGATGACTGAGATATCGGTGCATTCTACAAGTCAGTACTGCAATAATCATAAATGATGGCAAACAGTTCAGCTATTACAAAACAAATAAACTTCATAGTCTGTTGTTGGGTGTGTTATTTACTGAATCGTCATTAGAAATTAATCTCTTCGTATTTAATTTCAAATTTTGATACTTTGAAACGGACACACCAAATTCCTCGACAACAAACATCAGCAAACGAAGAAGCATCCTATTATTCACCTCGTTTTGTTGTTGTTGTTGTTGTTGTTGTTGTTCATTACCTCAAATATTTACGCACTGTGTGAAATATCTGACGTCGTCCCTCAAGCGACAAAAAAATCAATAAAAATTTTGTCTCAAAATCTTTAACGCATGAAGAGTGTACTTTTGGATGCGCTAGGTCTAAAAAATATGGGATATGCAAACATTGACATAGTAGACATATTGCACACACACACACACACACACACACACACACAGGTGAGAACAGTTAGAAAATTTCTCCTCAACTGAATGCAACCAGGAACCAGGAATAGCGAGCCACAATGATATCCGACCACCTGCTCACTGACGGCAACAGGTTTGTTCTTAATAATGATGACAATTTGAAACACCCAAGGGACACAACGGACCAAGGGTTAGTATCCGTGTGTCAGTCTGACATAAACTGGGTGAAAATGTGAAGGCGGACAAGGAAACGGTAACACCGAGCAGAAGAACAGATGTGGTTGGACTTGATTTAGCATGTGCAACTAAACTTTGAGAGCCGACACTGAGCTTTTTCTGTCACGTATGGCAGCTATATCGCCGTCTGGTTGTGTCACTGATGTCAGTGCAAGTGCACTCGTAAATGATCAGGAGTCTACTCCGACATGTAAATATCATAATAAAAGTGTACGTTCGTCCTTTAAAGTTCCATGGGCATACAGTCACACTGATGGCTTATCTAACATGTCTAGCAATCGTAATCATTCCTGCACTGGAACGTTATTGGTTACTTTCCAAAATTTCTGAGCATGATGTTATCAACTATGTGTCGTCTTTTGAATTGATTTTCTTTGCCTTGTGGAAACTTTCGTCGAAGAACTTAGGTCTATGATTTTTTCCTTATCACACTATTTTCATCAAACCTGCGCTGAAAAGTTACCCAGCGTGGATGGAGATCAGGCGATGTGATTTGCTTAATCAGAAATATACTCATGACATACGTGGAAAAAACTTGATTCAAACTGAGATAATAATTTGAAGTTTGTCATCGATAAAAATTGTTTTAGATGCCAGACAATATTCTATTGCGTGTTGCCTCCAGATGTATCACCATATTATGCATTCTCTGATACTGGTAAATGTATCAGCCAGATTGAAGACTGATGGATATTCTTTGCTCGTGTGAGGATATCTCAGTTCCAATGTGTGGTGACTTCAATGGAAGATATTTCTGTGGATATCGTTGACGAATTCAAACAATGTTCATGATTTGATAGATTTCATCAAGTTAAAATAAAAGATTCTCAAAGGATAAGGCAATACATATGTATGGAAAATACTTGTTAAATATCTGCGTTGCTTGGAGTTTCTTTCTATTGAATAGTATATGTTTTGGGGACAGAGAGGGATTATTGGCATACGTAGGTGATGCTGATAGCAGTGTTAATGATTATTTTGTTGCATAGTACGATCTTTTTGATTAATAAACTCATCATGTGTATTTTTGTGTTAGTGAACGGATTGAATCTTATCATATGCCTTTAGAATTTAATATGAACGTAAAATATATAGATACATTCGAATATAGATGTTCTAACTGTAAATAGTATGTAGAAAAAGTATGTTTTGAAGAATGAGAATGCAACTGCTTTTTTGTTCTATCACAAATTCCGACGATGTGCACCAACGATTGTTGAATGTGTTTGACATATTAGATGTAAATGTAAATATCGCACTATTCAACGATACTGTGAAGTGTTCTTTAAATCTATTAAACATCAAACCTACACTGCTGTGAAAGGACACCAGAATAGATGGTTTGATAACGTATGTAAAATTACAAGGTCAGAATTAAGGACATTATTGAGAATAAGTTCCAGAATGCTAGATGTTACCGACCGTCATACGCATTGTGTTAGCAGAAGAGAGTATAAGAACTTGTTGCTCGAAAAGAACAAGGGTTTTAATGAATCATTGTTTGAAAAGTTGTAAATCTGTCAGTAATCAGCAAGAGTTCTGGACAAATGTTAAGTCTACTCTTAAGAAGTGTGCATAATCAAAACAGCGTTACCATGAACGAAAGGTCTAAGAATTCTAAAAAGATGTTTTGAAAAGATATGCTGACATTGATTCTGACATTTATTCTAATCAGTTGTTAGACGATGATGAGTACGTAGAGTACTTAGATCGGCCTATCAGAAAACATCGTGTATAAGTTGCGATAAAGAAGTTGAAAACTGACAAAGCTGCACAGCATGATGGTCTTATAAGTGATTTTTTTTTAACAATTTGGGAGGCAATGGTACACATTTCCTTGTGAAATCATCCGTAGCTTTGCTTGATTAGGGGATATATTCCGAAAACTGTCTGATTCTACCACTCTTCCCTTGTATTGAAAAAGGGGACATGAATGACCCCCAAAATAACAGAGGAATCCTTTTATGTTGTGCAACAGGTAGACTGTTCGGTTCAGTAATAAACAAAAAAAAATATCAGAGTGGATCAATATAAATAATATAACCAGTGATAATCAAGCTGGCTCCAAAACAGATTATAAAATCTATAATCTATACTATACTTCGTCGGCTGCTGTTAAAAAAGATGGCTAATAATCGAAAACTGCAACTTGCTTTCGTTGATTCTTTAAAAAAAAAAAAAAAAAAAAAAAAAAAGCTTTCAACTCCATTTCTGGGAAATTGCTAAGGCCAATTCTAGTTAAAAATGGTATAAAGGGTAAGCTTAACAGTTGTGTGAGAAGTATGTATGTACACGTGAAACCCCAAATAAAGAGTAGCGGTAGGTTCAGGGATGACATTCAATGTACACAGGAGGTTAAACGAGGGACATTTGTAGTCTTGTTTTGTTTTCCTTATTTATCGATGAATTAGCTCGTGAGATCATTGAAAAAGGTAACATGGTGTATCATTTGATTTGATTGAAATTTTTATTTTACCATTAGCAAGTGATACTGTGTTGTTATCTGAAACTGTTGTCGGTGTACAAACACAGATAAATAGTTCATACTTTACGGCACGAAGACTTGAGCAATAATTAGTATCTCGCAAAGGTGGTTATTTGCAGCATGTAAAAAATGGTTTAACGGAAGTTAAAAAAAAAAAAACATATCAGTTGTAAACGCTTATAAATACCTCGGTATTTATTTTTCAATCACATTTACTTAAGCGTGTCAAGACCTTGTTAGCAGAGACAAACGCGCAGTGATGATGTTGTTACAGGTTTTGTACAAGATTGATAACAGTTCAGCTGACGTATTTTTCAAAATGTTTGATGCGCAAGTTCAACCAGTTGTTCAGTATGGCGCTCAGATTTGAGTGTTTGAAATAGGGCATGGAACTGAAAAAATTGCAGTTTTCCCATGAAAATCTTTTTATCTGTTAACAGACGAGCCCCAAACGATCTGGTCTATGGTGAACTGGGAAGATTTCCGATTTACATTAATTCGTATTTCAAATGCGTTAAATGCTGGCTAAACTTGATTCAAATAGATACAAATATACTGCCTGCTCAAGCTTAAAAAATCATTGTCATTGTAGAGTTGGATGCCATAGATACCTCGGGTACGTATGTTTGAAAATGTTTATGTAGCTGTGGTTTTTCGTTTGTATGGTTTAACCATGGTGTGGGTTGCCTTTCCAGGTTTGTTTTTTTGTTGTTTTGTTTGTTTGTTTGTTAAAGGATCGCATGATAGACTGCAGATGGCAAGAGTGGGACAGTCATATCCACAGTAGTATAGACAGTTCAAAGTGAATATTGTCTCTGAATCCAACAATGGAATAGTTACGAAACAGATTTATAAAATGTGCTTTGATGAAGTTTAGATTTGGTGTTTCTATTATAGCAGTGCATAGTCAAAGGTACAAGAAAGATAAAAGGAACACTGCCCTACGTGTAGATTTGACGTAGATATCAAAATTCAGTTTGTTCAATGTTTCCCAGTGCTTAATTATTTACGAATGAAATACATTCCTGCCAAGTAGTATTGTAACAGACATGCAATATTAAATTGGTATCACTGGTATCTTCGAAAAGTGAAGCTGTTAAGAGTAATCTGTCTGTGTATCTGTATAAGTCTTTTGAAACGCGAAGCACAATTATTTGATCTAATGTAATTTACAGAAACATGATGTATGTGTGGAAATTACTCATATGCACCAAAATGTCAGAAAAAATTCGTTGTTCTAGTTTTGCATGTTCCATTCAAAATGGGGCTTTTGCCTTACTGAATAAAACATCATTACCGGTTTTGTTGTTTGTTTGTTTGTCTGTCTGTCTGTCTGTCTGCCTGTCTGTCTATCTGCCTCTGTGTGTGTGTGTGTGTGTGTGTGTGTGTGTGTGTGTGTGTGTGTGTACATGCGCGCGCGCCTGCGCGATCCACTGTTAACACTGGTATTTTCGGATTTTTAGCGCTGCGTGAATCAGACTGGCAGATGGATCCATTTTGACGAGTTTCTTTCCGGTCATGACTACACGATGTTGAAGACTGATAAAGTAACTAACATCCGCGACGATATTTCGAAGTTACTTTTTTTTTTTTTTTTCAGAAACTGTCCTCCGTTGCCAATACCACATTCCAATTTGTAAAAGACGTGTCCCACTATACTGTGTCAAATAGTTCCAGCAAAAAATATTGATAATAATATTGAAAATATTGAATAACAATGCACCATGGTTAGATCGAGTGATTTCATTTGTTTCCCTTTAATGTATTAAAAACCAGTCAGGTTGAAAGTAACAACACAGAAATAATGGGTGGTATGGTGGTTGGCATCCGTCGCCATCTTACTGACAAGCAGTAACATTACCAAATAACTCAGGTTTTTTTTTTTTAATTCTACTCTCTCTCTCTCTCTCTCTCTCTCTGTCTGTCTCTGTCTGTCTGTCTCTCTGTCTCTCTCTCTGTCTCTGTCTCTCTCTCTCTCTCTCTCTCTCTCTCTCTCTCTCTCACACACACACACACACACACACACACACACACACACACACACACACACACACACACACACACACACACACACACACACACACACACACACACACACACACACACACACACATCTCAAATCACGCAAGGTCTACGCAGCCTCATTGTTATTCATAGGATAAGAGTCAGTGGCACTTGGTCTTTCCTGGACATGAGAATTCATCAGACAATAACTGAAAGCTGTTGTCTCATGGCTGGATAGGCTCCAAGACTTCGTGTATCAAAAGTATAGGTAGCTGGCTGTTATTTCCAGACTGATTTGGGTGGTATATGGAGACGTACAGCATCCAATTACGGGTCGTTCCTTCGGAAGGGCAGTGATCAGGTACTGTCGTATGAATTCTGGGTTAGACAATGTGATATTTTCAGTTAGGTTCATGTTTGATTAGTTCTGTGTCGATCGTATACACGTGCGTATAATTATAGTGTTTGATTTGTACAGTATCATCAGTCTGTGCCTATATAGAATATTATGATGGCACCATGTGACATTGACAATACAGTCCAATACCAACAACCATCCTTCACCGTGCTTGGGGTTGTTGCTGTCATCCTGTACATTGCAAATGGTGAGAGAAAAAGGAAGAAAGGAGAGAAAAGCAAGAGGAAGACTAGAAAAGGTAACAGAGAGTGAAAAGGGTAAGAAAAGTAAAAGCTAATCGGGAAAAGATAGAACATAAAGGAAAAGAGTATACAATAGAAATGAAAGGCTTAAGGAAACAGTGACAAAGCCTGAAAAAAGTAGAAAGCAAAGGAAGTAGTAGGAAGTGCACATAAAATGAACGGATCAAATATCAAATAAAAACGTTCCAGCTGAAAGTTTGTTTGTTTGTTTTTTGTTGTTGTTGTTTTGTTCTTGTTAACAAGTGGTACGTCGACCCGATCGCTCCTTCATCATACTCCTGGCAATATGGCAGGCCTCTGTGTGTGTGTGTGTGTGTGTGTGTGTGTGTGTGTGTGTGTGTGTGTGTGTGTGTGTCCCATCTTCTGTGCCATCTCAGTGGCATTTTGTGTGTGTGTGTGTGTGTGTGTGTGTGTGTGTGTGTGTGTGTGTGTGTGTGTGTGTGTGTGTGTGTGAGTATGTGAGTGTGTGTGTGTGTGTGTGTGTGTGTGTGTGTGTGTGTGTGTGTGTGTGTGTGAACTTGAAAACTTGAATCTTTCTTTATTGTCACTAAACACCATTAAAGGATTTATGGACACAAGAAGGCGATGATCAAACAACTCATCGTCCAAGGAAATAATGATTTGTTCTTTTTACATAAAAAAGTCATTATGTAAAGCAGTCATGTACATATTTCGCAATTTCAACCTGAAGGTGATCATTAGACATCAAAGTACTTACTCTAAATGAGGTAGCATCGTATATTTCCATTTGTTTTATGATACGTTTTTTTAAACGTATTCCTGATTTCATCGTAACGTTTACAAGAGTCTAAGAAATGTACCTTGTCTTCTATTATATTGCAAGTTGTACATTTCCTGTCTTCACGCTTAATATGGGAATATCTACCTCTTTCTATTGCGAGGTCATGTGCGCTAATTCTTGATTTACGAAGTTCTTTCCTGTAATGTTTTTATTTGTGCATTTGATGAGGTACGGTTTAAGCCTGTATTTATTACTGATGTCATTATAAAATGTTAACCTTGGTGCTCTTTCTTTTTCTTTTTCCAAAAAGTGTTTGTATTCACTTTGTAACTTTCTCTCTATTGCATAACCCAGTCTTTGAGGTTAAGTGTACTTTGGTTGTTCCATACATGTGTCATTCCAATATTACTTAAGATCATCTTTACAAAAGATTTCCATGAAGATGATAGGTCAAGATCTTCATATGCTTCTCTTAGATATGAGTCTTTCTTTGATTCCATTATATGGATCCAAAACATGACTACTTGACTCATTATTTCTTGACACAAACGAAATCTTCCAAGTTCAACTAGTACTGGCAATTTCATTGCTTTTCTGTGTACGCCTAATATATGTCTGCAAAATTTTACATGTACGTTATCGATCGGTTTATTGGATAATAGGTATATGTGATAAATGTCGAACATTGTAGACTGCCTTTCAACATGTGCTATCTTTTCTGTAAATGGAAACCTAACTTCTGCGCCATAAAGCTTATCTGGTGAAATCAAAGCATCAAAGAGTTTTGCTATTGATGATACATTGACATGTTCTCCCTTTACTTTACGTAGTAAGGAATGTACAGCTTTGTTACCTTGTTTTGCTAGATGATCTTGTGCTTTATCTCAGCATTTATGAAGAATTATTCCTAAATACTTGTATTCATTTACTGTCTCCAGAGGATCATCTCCACATGTAAATGCGGTTGCAAATTTTGAGTCAGTTTTAGTGAATACGACAACTTTTGCTTTATCTTTACTTAGGTTCATGCCCCATTCTGTACAATAATTATGAAGTTGATTAAGTTTTGTTTGTAATCCCAATTTTGTGTTTGACAACATAACTATGTCGTCAGCATATAATAAATACGATATTCGTGTTTCTTTCAACTTGTTTATAACAGGAGAATCATTGTTATCAATATATATAGTATGAAATATCATTTATAAAGATATTAAACAGCATTGGACTAAGCGAACTGCCTTGAAGAAGTCCTTGTTTGACCGGGTCTGATCTTGTAAATCCATTATTTGACTTTCCACAACCATCGCGTTTGTGTACATATTTTTTATAACCCGATAACAATGGCCATTGATACTATATTGTATAGTTTCAGAAGTAAAGCGTCATGCCATATGCTATCAAATGCCTTTCTAAAGTCTACAAAACAACAGTATAGTCTGACATTTTTTTTTTTTTATTTCACTGTCAATGACCTTTTTTAAAATGAATATCTGGTCTGTTCTGTAGGATTTTCGAAATCCTGCCTGTCCTTTTATAAATAAATTTCTGCTTTCTATGTAATTTGTTATCCTATTGTTTAATATTTGACAGAAAGCATTACTCAGGCAGCAATTTAAAGTAATTCCACGATAATTGTTAGGATTTGTAGGATCGCTGCTTTTATAAATGGGCACATAAATGCCATGTTTCCACAGAATGGGATACTGGCCATATCTTAGTACCCAGTTAAATATATTCTTAAGAGATATAATTATATTAGGCAAACGGGGTTTGATTATTTCATTTGAGATTCCGTCCTTTCCCGTGGCTTTTTTAAATTTCGAAATGTCTTATGGATTTCTGATATACTAATTGGTTCATCAACGTTTGGATTATATATAACATTTTGCTGCATTGCGACGTAAAGATGATTATGTGCCGTCAACATCAGCAGTGCTCTGCTCCGAGCATTTCGAAGAAAGTGTGGCAGATAGGACAGCAATTGCTTGTGTCCGGCGACGTGATGGTGCAGTTCCATCTATTTTTTCCTGCCTTCCCTACACACTTGCAATGCAAGGGAAAGAAACGAAAACCCCCCAGCAACAGGACAAACCTCCAGAATAAACCGGAGCTACCTGTAGAACCACCTGTTTGTTGTGCCCACTCCTGATACTGTTCCTGCATCCCTGACATCTCCTGACAAAGTTACACTGAAAAGGAAGTTGGAGGAGACTGAAGGAAAACTAGCTTCTTAGCTGCAGTCAAGGAGGCGACTGACAAAGAAAAATGCTGAACTAAAATTTGTGCTAGATGAGCTCAGAAGCATCAATTGATGAGTGCCACCAGTGTGGATGTTTTAGAAACCTGTGCCAGTGGAGTGTCAGATTTACTGAAACGTTAACTTAAGAAACATGATGATAAAACATTAAAAGAGAAATACACTCCTGATTAAGAAGGTTTGCGCTCACTCTTCACTTTTATCCGCCCAAGGCATACAACTATATCAGAAAAGTATTTGATACTTGCCTTCCTGACCCATCCACACTTGCCAAGTGGTTTAGCGCTGTGGATGGTAAGCCTGGATTTACTGAAAACTCATTTGCAGCCCTGACAACTCTGGTACAAGAAGAGAAGAAGGGGGAAAAATGTAGTCGGTTGCCGGTCATTTGATGAAATGGCCTTAAGACAGCAAGTGGATTTGACGGTAATCAGTATTATGGGCATATTGACATGGGTACTCAATTAGACGATAACACTCTCTGCCTTTGGCCAAAGAAGCATTAGTTTCTATGCTGAGTTTTTATGCTTAAGTCTGAACAGCAACTGGAAGCTACCTGTTGCGTATTTTTTCATCGACGGCTTAAATGGCGAAGAGAGGAAAAACTTGTTGTTACAATGTTTGACCAGACTTAACGACATTGGTGTTACAGTCGTGGCTGTCACTCATGATGGTCAGGCTGCAAACTTGGCAATGTTAAGGATTTTGGGTGTTTGTGTGAACAGTGATGGAACAGTTATTAGTTCTTTTTTCTCATCCCGTGACAAATGAGCCTGTGTGTTTTTTTTCTTGATGCATGTCACATGTTAAAACTTGTCCGAAACACGTTGGGTTCAAAAGCTTCTTTGTGGGCAGATTCACGTCTTGTAAATTGACAGTATGTTGTTTCTTTGGGAAAAGCTTCAAGAAGTCGAAGGCTTACATACTGGCAATAAATTGAGTCTGCCCATATTTAATGGCAAAAAAAAAATGAATGTGAAGCTTGCGGCACAGACTCTCAGTGAATCTATTGCAACATCCCTGTCCTTTTGCCTGAAAGAAGGATTTGAAGAGTTTGAAGGATGTGAAGAGACAATAAATTTTATAAAAATTTTCAACGCTCTTTTTGACATCTTGAACACCAGAAATTTAAAAGCATGTAACTGGAAGACGCCTCTCAGTGAGAAAAATATTGAAAAACTGCTGGATTTTTTGTCAAAAGCCAAAGATTATATTTTGTCTTTGACAGAAAGCAAAAACGGTAAACCCATGACAGTAACACAAAAACAGGATTTATTGGCTTTCTTTTGTGCATCAACAGCTTAACTGCACTGTACTCAACATTAATTCAGAAGGGCAACCTTACATTCTTGTTGAGTTATAAATTTAGCCAGGATCACATCGAATTGTTCTTTGGTAAAATCAGAAGTATGTTTGGCTGCAACAACAATCCAAGTTGTAAGCAGTTTTCTGGGGCCTACAAAAAGTTGTTAATGCATAATGAAATTCAAGAAGTCCTGCGGGGTAACTGTCTGCCATTGCAATGTGTTCCTGTGTTAAATGTTTCAAGTAGAAAGGGTTACATTAGCAATGAAACGGAGAGTGTTCCGTCAGCAAGGGCCATAAACATTTCTCACCAGAAGACCATGATGGTGGATGATGACTGCACTGACCATTATTATGTTTCTCCTTCAGCCTCTCAGTTATCACAGTGCTCGCAGAAAATGTTGCTTACATTGCAGGTTTTGTTGTGTACAATCTGAAAAAGACTGTTCATTGTGAAACTTGTATTGGTGCACTGATTGAGGTGGACACAACGAAGAACATGAGCTCTATACATTCTTTAATCAATGAGAAAACCAGAGGTGCACTTGTTACACCTTCCCTCCGACGTCATCATCATATGCATTGCAGCAGAAATGTTTTTCAGGCGATTTGTTTCAGTGTCTTTCAACCAAGACTCAAGATCTATTTCAAACGTACAGTGTCGCAAACTTGTGCATGCCATACTGGAAACATTGGTTGGAAAAGAACTGTTCACGTCTATGCAGTCTCATATGTTTGATCAGGATCCCTTGAATAATCATGTTGTGCTTCTTATGAAAGCTACTGTGGAAACATATTTGCAAGTGAGATACTATTATGCTGGCAGGAAATACACTTTAGATCTGAAACAAAACCTGAAATGTAAAAGCAGACAAGTTTCCAACAAGCTGGTTTTATTTTCTGGCCAATAACTTCAACTGGTGAGTAATTGTGTCAAATGACTTCTTGTTGTTTTTTTTTGTTTGTATTGCTCATCCCAGCAATATTTCATATACTCGAGCTGTTGCGAGAGAAAGAGAGAGAGAGTTGCAAAAATTCACCATTGTTATCAGTAAACTTTCGTTAGGATTCGCGCTATGCATTTATTGAAACTCGGACTGTTTGCCAAATGCAGACTGGGGATTTTTTGACCTCAGGCTTAGCAAAAGTCCGTCTGAAACGTCAAACGGGAAACGTGGGTTGAGGGAAAAGAATAAGCATGCAATGGGCTTGTTTACATAGATCTAGCCGTAAACAACGGTACAAACAGAAAACCCAACTCCTTCACCTCTCAGTGACTAACATCATTAGACAAAAGACACCCCCTCCCCCCTTCCCCCCCCCCCCCCCCCCCCCCCCCCCCCCCTTACAGACATTTACTCCGTTGAAATGAGCAAAGGCAGAGAGAGAGAGAGAGAGAGAGAATGAATGAATGAATCTTATTTATTGAGGGAAATCCGGAAGTTTGTTAGTTGATATTTTATACTTCATAAGACAAACATCTCACATAAATGATGATATATTGATTTTTTGCATATGTGCGGTTTACAAGCCTTTCCAAAACTGTGTACACAAACTGTGCACAGTGCTTAGTGCTTAGTGTGTCTGTGCGATGCGACGTGCCGCTGATTGTTTCTGCATTTCCTTCAACTTTCGGGACGTTTCCAGTCAATTACACGACATCATTTTAAAAAATGAGAGAGAGAGATGTAACTTCAATTTGATGTGATCGTTTCTGTTTTTCTTATCGCATTCCAATTCCGTTTGACTGTGTGGAAATACAACGCTAAGTAGACTGCAAAAACCTCAACACCAGATCGATGTTTTGGGTTATCCAACATGGCGGATAAGCTCCGCCCACTGGCTTCAGTGGCCTTAGCGGAAGAAAGAACGGCGTGCGCTCTCCCCCGTTGACCTAACCTTCTTGGTCTTCTCCATGCGTTTCTTTATTTCATCAATACGACTCTTCACGGTAGGGTTATTTAAAGCAATGTTCAGCTTTACTGCAGATTCGTCATCCAAAATAAATGACGTAACTTTCGTGTCATTTCTGTTTGACGTGTGCTTACGTGAGGAAAGCACTGTCAGCATGTGATTTGTTTTCATATTCGGTCTATCATTGCCAACAGTAGGAAGTAAAATTGACAGTTCTATAGGACAGTGATCAGAATATACAGTGAGTTTACGAACTTTGCATGCAATTACATCTTTCATTAGGTCATGTGATTCAATGAAATAATCTACCACGTTCCATTTGTGTTGAAACAAGTAAAATTTCCTTTAAGATCGCCAAGTGAGCGACCATTAAGAATATACATATTATTTTCCAAACAAATATCTACTAATTTTCGTCCATTTTTTTTGTATAACGCTGTCTTGAGAGCATCGTTTGTGAATAACATTATAAGGATTGTCATTAGGATATGCATACAAGTTGTTCTCACCGTCCGTGTCAATATAATCTAATAATTGTCCAGTTCTTGCATTAAAATCCCCACACAGTGTAACATTCCCTTTGGTAGAGAAATGTTCTGTTTGTCTTTCCAACTCTTCCCAAATGCGTACCGTATTATCACGTCCATAAGACGACGATTCAGGGTATATATATATATATATATATATATATATATATATATATATATATATATATATATATATACACCGATGAAAATATCAAGCTCGTCATTCGTGAAAGAAAGAATTAACCAAACAATGTCAGAATTACTCGTTGGGTGAAACTTGATTAGAGTTCGTAGTTCCTTCTTGATAAAAAACAAAACAAAAAAAAAAAAAAACAAACAAAAAAAAAAACCAGCTGATATTCCCCCTGATGCAGTGGGAGCCTTGTTCCGTTTTTTTTCTGTAGTAATGAACACCAGGGGCAAAGCCTGGTATAAAGATATCGTTAATATCTTCTCGTTCAAGATGAGTTTCTTGTAATATTACTATGTCATAATCAGAACATATTATGTGTATTTCTTCTTCAAAAAATGTGTTAATCATACTACCATCGATTGTCTCCCTAAATCCTTTAATGTTCCACGAAACTATCTTAGTTTTTTTTTTCTGCACCATATGTGTTAATATTGAACAACCAATGATATTAAATTATATTACCCAAACACAATTTCATACTGTGATTTAAACTCAAGTGAAAAGGAATAAGTGAAAATTTCTAAACACCTAATTCAAAGAAGTGCATCTGCTGTGGTGCTATGTATGCAGACTGACACTGTCATATTATAATGCCAAATAAAGTATTCGCACTTTTCTCTTTTTTTTTTTTTTTTTGTCTTTTTTTTTTATGAAAGTTTGTCTCAAGAAGTTTTAGTTCTCAGTTGCTCTGGTTACCAGAATCCATAGTCCCAATAACGGTTGTTTTTGTACTCGTTCCAGTCGTATTGGTAGCTGTTGCGGTTTGCCCGGAAGTCCTTGTAGTGGTCACGTTGTTTGTTTAAGTGCTTTTTTTTTTTATAGTAATTCCGGTCAATCCAGGTGTGGTAGTAGTTACTGTGGTCTGCCTTGCAGATCCGTGTAGTTGTCCCGTTCGTTGTATCGTCTCGCCGTGTATCGGTTGTTGTAAGGTCTGTTGTAGTCGTTGTAACGTCCCTGCCTGACTGCATCTGGCTGGAAGCGCTGATGGGGTTCCGCTTGTCGACGTAACGTGTAGGATTTGTCCGGTCTTTGTGTGTGAACACTGTTTGCCGATTTCTGTCCTGGTGTTGGAAATTTCTGGTGTTATTTCTGTTAGGGTTTTGTCTCCAGGAGAAGTCATTTTGACGTCTTGTCCCCTTTTCGTTTCTTCCGTTGCCTGTTGTGCTCGTTTTTTTTTTTGTGGAGAGTTTCTGTCCCTAGGGAAGCGTTTGTATGGTCGGGGTCTTTGTTTTTCTTCCAAAAAAGACTTTGCACGTGCCTCCCGATATTTGTTGCCAGAATACTGGCACCCTTTTTAGAGGGATGAATGATGTCTGCTAGATGGTATGGAGATTTTTGTAGATTGTTGTGTTCGATGAAAGATACACTTTTCTCCTGGTAGAGAGCAGCACACACAGTGGCGTTGACGATTTTCCCCTTTGCGTTCAGTTCTTCCTCATCTGTTGGTGCAATATGGCTTTACAATTAGTTTGGTCTCTTTACTGAACATGGACTGACATGTCTTCACACAGGTAATGATCTTTTCACTCACTTCCTTTGGTGATAATGTTTTCAATTCATTAATTCCAGCGTGAAGAAGAACAGCATCTGGCTGGTTGCCGTGTAAAGTTTCTATCTCTGCAGCACAGTCTGTGATTTTTGGTCGTTTTTTTCATGGTTACCTTCAAGCCATAAGAATTTCCAAGCCGTTTAGCCACAACCCCTTTTAACACAAAATCATGTAAAATGAGCAGACTGGGCAATTCATCATAATCCATGTCTGTGTCACTGTTGCTTGTGTCTGTGTTTTTGTCAATGTCTGTATCAAAAGATAAGGTACGGGCAGGTTTTTCTTTTTCTTTCAGATCAATTTCGTTTTGCAACACAGTTGATTCTAAGCTAGGTCTAGGATTTGGTATGGTTTTGAGAGAGGCACTGCCTTGTGGATGCTGAAATGTGGCTTTTTTTGTTTTTTTCTGGAATTTTGGGAGGTATTTTTTGTGTGTGTGTGTGTGTGTGTGTGTGTGTGTGTGTGTGTGTGTGTGTGTGACTCAGACTCAGACTTCAATAGTCTTGGGAACCCTTACGGATATATAGTCAGAGAATGGTATTATGAAAAATCATCATTATCACCATTATTCCCAGGGCCCATGTAGGGAGTCATTATAGTCTTTTCACATTCATCCAATCATGAACATACAGTGCAATATGTATTTGTAAGTCGACATTGCCTAGCAATTTCACATACGCGAAGGTTTTTGCAAGTTCCGGTTTGGCATATCTTTTAAAAGCTGCGGTGTGTGTGTGTGGTGTGTGTGTGTGTGCATAAACTTCTTGACAAAAAATGTCACGCCGTCTTTTTTATTTACCTCCGGAATGTTTTAATCTTTCGTTTTGATCTATCTTCTCGGTTCATCCTTCCCTTACTCTATTCAAGAATCTTTCGTGTTCTCTTCTTCGTCTTCCTCTTCTTTCTCTTCTCTCTCTTCTTCTCTTCTTCATTCTTCTCTAGGTTCTCTTCTCTGATCTCTTCTCTCTCTATCTGTCCCTGCTTCTTCTCTCTTCTCTCCCTTCTTCTTCTTCTCCTCTTTCTGTCCCTCGTCGTCTCTCTCCTCTGTCTCTCTCTCTACTCTTCTCATCTCTCCTTCTTCTCTCTCTTCTCTCTCTCTCCTCTCTTCTTCTCTCTCTCTTTCTCCTCTCTCTCTCTCCGCCTCTCTCTTCTTCTTCTTTCTTCTTCTCTCTCTCTTTCTCTATCTTTCCTTTTCTTCTTCGCTCACTCCCGTCTCCTTTTTCATCCCTTCTCTCCATCTCTCTCATCTCTCTCTCTCTCTCCCCTACTCTCTTCCTCCTTCTTCCTGTCTCTTTCTTCTTTCTTTCTCTTACTTCTTTCCTCTCTTCTATCTTGTTTCTGTCTCCTTCACATCTTAATTCTCCGGAATGTTTTTTAATATCTCTCTTCCGTTCTCTCCTTCTTTTCGCTTCTTCTCTCATCTCCTCTCTGTCTCTTTCTCTTCTCAAACTCTCTCTCGCTCTCTCTCTTCTCTCTTTCTCCTCTCTCTCTGTCTCGTCTCCTCGTGTTCTTCTGTGTCTGCTTCGGCTGTCTTCGTCTCTGCTTCTTCTCCTTTTCTCTCTCTTCTCTCTTCTTCCTATCTCTCCTCTCCTTTCTTGCTCCTCACTGTCTCTTGTTCTCTGTCTATCTCCTCCCCCCTCTCTTCCTCTCTCTCTCTCTCTCTCGGTCTCTCTTCGCTATTCCGTCTCTTGTTTTGTGCGTACTCCTCTCTCTCCACTCTCTCTCCGTCACTCTCTCCCCTCAATCTATCCTCCTTCAGCTCCTTCATCCATCCTGTCCTCGTCTCCACTCGCTCTCCCATCCTCTCTCTCCTCCGTCTCCAACCCTCTCCTCCTCTCTCTCTCACTCCCTCTCCTCCTCTCCTCTCCCCGTCTCCTCTCGCCTCATCCTTCTCCCTGCTCTTGTCGTTCTCCCTTTTTTCCTCCCTCTCTCTCCTCTCCCTCTCTCTCCCTCTCTCCTCTCTCTCTCGCTACTCTCCCCCCTCTTCTCTCCCCTTTTTCGTTTTTCCTTTTCTCCTTTTCCTTTGGTTTTCCCCTCTCTGTTTCCTGTTTGTTTGATTACTGTCATATATTTTTTAAATCCTTCCTCCATCCGTCGTCCGTCTTTTCCCTTTTCCCTCCTTTCCCCACATCTTCCCCCCCCCCAATCTTCCCCTCTCTCTCTCTGCGCTCACTGTGTTTGAATTATTTCATATGGTTCCAATTACTCCGTTCCTCGGTCACCCCTTGCCCCAACTTCTAATGTTCTTGCACATTCTTACCCAAGCCCACACCACCTCTCCACCCCCCCCCCCCTCTCTCTCTCTCCTCCATCAAAATGAGTGTGTGTGTGTGTGTGTGTGTGGTGTTGTGTGTGCGTGTGTGTGTGTGTGTGTGTGTGTGTGTGTGTGTGTGGTGTGTGTGTGTGTTTGTGCTCGCGCGCGCGCGTGCTCTTGTATATGTGTGTATTTTTACCGGTTTCTACAAGGAGCTGAGTTGCTAGGGGCTCAATTGGGAAGACTGCGACCACACAGTCGAGTTTCAATCCACTTCATGGATGCGTTTTTATTAAATACTGTTGTATTTGTTTTCAAAAGCGAAACAAAATAAATGAATAAAAACAAATAATCAAACAAGCAATTAAATAAATAGATGAACAAATAAATAAATGAATGAATAAGTAAATAAATGATTAAATACACAAATGAATAAATAATCAAAACGAAGCAAGATGTGGACGTGATCAGTTAATCTGTTTGTCTATTCGTCTATGTTTCTGTGTATTTTTAATATTTCTGTGTGTTTGTTTCATTATCTATGCGGCGAAAGCTTAAAACCAGCTCCGTCTGGTTGGCCGTGCACGGACAAAACTGAACGTCAACGTGTGATATGAATGTTTGTGTATTCATGTAAAGCGAGCGGCACACAAACCGCTGCAGGGCTGATCTCCATGGAGCTTGGGCCAGGGGCAGGCAGACGTTTGAATCCTTCCTGCCGTTGACTGATGGCCGTAGCTTACTATCACACTTCTGTCCTCTGGCAACGTGGTAGGTTCCACACAAGAGCCCTGAACGATTCAGGATCAAGACTGATGCTTAGTTCAATGTAGCGACTGATGTATGTATGTATGTATGGATAGATGGATGGATGTAAGTATGTATGCATGTATGTATGGAGAGGTGAAAAGGAGGAGGGGGGAAACCAGGGGAAAGGAATGAACGGAGAAAGTGGGGGAGGTAGGGCAGAGGGGGGGCAAAGGACGTAAGCTTTATATAGAAAAGGTTGAAACAGAGAGAGAGAGAGAGAGAGAGAGAGAGAGAGAGAGAGAGAGAGATCCGTCCTCCCGTAGCACTTCTTTGGAGTTGAGGGAAGTATATTTCTATACCCATTTATTTTACTTAGTGTCCGCCCGTCTCTCTCTCTCTCTCTCTCTCTCTCTCTCTCTCTCTCTCTCTCTCTCTCTCTCTCTCTCTGTCTGTCTGTCTGTCTGTCTGTCTGTCTGTCTGTCTGTCTGTCTGTCTGTCTGTCTCTCTCTCTCTCTCTCGTCCTCTCTCTCTCTCTCCTCTCTCTCTCTCTCTCTCTCTCTCTCTCTCTCTCTCTCTCCACTCCCCCCGCCCCCCCCCCCCCCCCCCCTTCTCCTCTCTTTGCTCGCATTTTCCATCCCCCACCTCTCCGTGTTGCTGCAAGTATGATACTCCTTCCCCCACCCCTTTATCTTTTTCTCATCAGGACGTTTTTTATGCCAGCTATTTGCTTGTTGCTTGTTCTCCTTCCCCTTACAACCCCTTTACACCATTCCTCTACCCAGCACCTGCACTTTCCCTCCTCCTCTCCTGGCTCTATTCTCTTGCTTTGTCTGGTCCTCTGATTTTAAAAAAAAACAAAAAAAAACGGACAGAATCTTCCTTCACACCAAACGTCGCGGACTTCCCCTGGGAGTTCGTGAGTTTGATTTCCGTCAGAGCCATGAGAGATTTTTTGCCCCGACCGGCTCCTACCAGGAACTGAGTTTGCCAGGGGCTCAACTGGGAAGACTGCGACCACACAGTCGAGTTTCATCCCATTTAATGGATGCGTCTCTGACGGTGTGACCAGCTCTGCAGGTGTCTGTATCTCTCAGGCCTACTTGACGCCGGATACATCTTGAAAGTAAGCATAGATTTCACCGTTGTCATACAGTCTCAGACAGAAGTGGTCTTGGTTTGATTTCGTCGGGGAAAACCGGTGCTGGCAAATTCAGAGGGGCTGTCGTTGAACGGACGTAGTGGCGCCTTCCTGCAGGAGAGCTCATTCACGTCCTGCGTGTGTTGGATCAGAACAGGCGCCACTGAACTCCACCGTGGTGACTCGGTGGCAGTGAAGTGTCTCCTCCAGTGGGTGCCTCCTGACGACTTGATATTGCCTGCTTCCTGTGGATTGCCGGGCCGGATTGGGCCATGGATGTTGACGGGAGGGTAGGAATGAGCGGCATGGTAGGTGGCACAGAAGATGGGACAGCAGAAAGAAAAGTCTGTTTTTCACTGGCCTCTCCCCCTTCCCATTCTCACTCTGTCCCTATTCCCGAGCCATCTCATTCGTCTTTGCCCTCTTTCACATCTATTGCAGCAGCATTATCTGTTTTATCTCTTTGATCTCTCTCTCTCCTCTCTCTCTCTCTCTCTCCTCTCTCTCTCATCTCTCTCTCTCTCTCTCTCTCTCACACACACACACACACACCACACACACACACACACACACACTACACCCAGTCTCCCCATCTGTGGCACTGCATCGCGCGTCTTCCTTCCGCTGTGCTCCAATGTTCAAAAAAAAAACAAAAAAAAAAAAAAAAAAAAAGGGGGGGGGGGGGGGGGGACAGGCTCGACGAACCCGTCAATATCAAAAGCTTGGGCTTCCAAAGAAGTGCGGTTAATGTTACTTCCAACAAAGGTGGTGTTCACATGCAAAGTTCTGTTTGCTTTCGTTTACCTGTTGCTTCTCGTCTTGCGTTTCGGATCCTGTGTGTTGTTGAAGTCTGGTTAAAATATGTTATCATGCTGGCCAGCAAACAGATCAACGACGTGGGGAACACAATTTTCCTGGCTGAAGTGTAAAATACATAAAACAGTATTGCCAAGACGGTCGTTCACAGCAAAAACGGCCTGCTGAATGCCATCTGGGAGTATTTTCTTGTGCAGTTTGATGCCTCTCTATTAGACCTCTTTAAACATGTTACATGTTTGTTGAACACTTTCTTGTCCGTTTCCTATTGCGTGGTAAATATGTGTAGCATTCTTGTCTGTTTATTTGTATCTTGGTATATTTCGGTGAGGTTCATTCACCCTCACGGAGGTTCAGCTCAACGGGCATGTACCTTCATCATTGTACCTTCATCTTGTTTCCGTATGTGAATGATGAAAAGCATGTGAATGTGTGAAGGAGAGACATATTCCAGTGAAAGCATTAACTTTGTGAAATTTCAATTTCACTAACAGCCATGAACAATTTCACTATCATTGTAACAACAATAACAACAAACGGGAATAAGAATAACAGAAAATGTTATTGTTGCTGTTATTATTGTTGTTAATAATAACATTGTTAGTGTTATTTTTTGCTGTTGTTGTTATCTTATTTAACAAGATTGTTGTTATTAGCATCATCATTGGCATTATTGTTCTTATTCTTAATTGTACTTTTTGTTATTGTTAGTGTTGTTGCTACTAATGTTGTTGTTGAGCCATAATATCCAGGTCATTATCTAAATAGATCAATAGTCCAAATAATCAAACTCTGTGTCTAAATAGACAATGCCCACAAATAATCAAACTCTGTCGGTGTGTCTACCTGTCCGTCTCTCCCCCCCCCCCCCTCCTCTCTCTCTCTCTCTCTCTCTCACACACACACACACACACACACACCGCACGCACGCACGCACGCACGCGCGCGCGCGCACACACACACACACACACACACACACACACACACATCCTGCGCCCTTGCGCCCTGCTAAGTCGTACCCAAAAAAGACTCTCGTCAGAAACTCTTTAAACTTAGCCATTCAATCATCAAATAGCTGTAGATCCTGCGCTCTCTACTCTCGTAGCTTAGCGGATTTTGTTTAACGTATATGGACTAGTCCGCATGCAGTGACAACACCCACGATGAAATGTACCCCTTGAAAAGAGTGCGTTCAAGAGCTTCAGCCACTTTCTTCTCCTACACACAACTCATTTCCTCTGACACATCACAGAGAAAAGAACATGATTTGGTCGTACACTCTGAAAATGTACCTAGTATTTCATGCTTTACGATTTTCGTTTTGTTATTTCAGAAGCTTTTGAGACCTGGATACACGTTTACTAATTTAAAAAGAGAGACAAAGAGACTTCACATGACTAGTCTCCTTTTCCTTCATTGATATGTATTCGTTACGAATGCGATACTCTCTCTCTCTCTCTCTCTCTCTCTGTCTCTGTCTCTCTCTCTCTCTCTCTCTCTCTCTCTCTCTCAAAATGTGTGTGTGTGTGTGTGTGTGTGTGTGTGTGTGGCGCATGTGTGGACACCTTCTAAGAGGGAAGGGACCGACATTCACGCAGGTCTGTAAATTGAACAGCACTACCATGACCCATACAACTGCCACAGCTTGACAATCAGCCCGAGGCTGAATCACCACCCAAGGAAAGCCACGCCGGACATTTCCAATCACGTTTCGCGCTCAATGTAGCAGCATCACCGCTGTTATCATCTTCTTCATAGGGCTGGAGGGAAAGCAGACAAAAGAAAAGGTCCCCGACAGAGGTCAGCCGGTGCTTGAAGTGCGACGAGTGTGTTGACGGGGACACATTGCATCAGAGCGTGGACTTTGGAAAGAACCATGTTCAGGGTGAGGACAAATGACAGCTACGATTTTCTTAACTTGGGAATACTAGAGGGGGCAAGGGGATATCAGTAGGGGCAAGGATGCATGGAAATATCAGTAGGGGCAGGATGCATGGGAATATATCAGTAGGGGCAAGGATGTATGGGAATATCAGTAGGGGCAAGGATGCATGGAAATATCAGTAGGGGCAAGGATATATGGGAATATCAGTAGGGGCAAGGATGCATGGAAATATCAGTAGGGGCAAGGATGTATGGGAATATCCGTATGGGCAAATATGTTTGGCAATATCAGTGGGGGGTCAAGGACGTATGGGAATATCAGAAGGGGCAAGGATGTATGGGAATATCAGTAGGGTCAAAGATGCATGGGAATATCAGTGGGGGCAAGGGTATATGGTAATATCAGTACGAGCAAGGATGCATGGGAATATCAGTAGGATCAAGGATGTATGGGAAAATCAGAAGGGACAAGGATGTATGGGAATGTCAGTAGGGTCAAGGATGTATGGGAATATTAAAAGGGACAAGAATGTATGGGAATATCAGATGGGGCAAGGACGTATGGGAATATCAGAAGGGGCAAAGGTGCGTGGGCATATCAGAAGGGGCAAGGTTGTATAGAATCTCAGTAGAGGCAGGGAGGTTTGGGAATTTCAATAGGGTCAAGGATGTGTGGGAAAATCAAAAGGGGCAGGGATCTATTAGAATATCAGTAGGGGCAAGGATGTATTGGAATATTAGAAGGGGCAAGGATGTATGGGAATGTTAGAAGGGGCAAGGATGTATGGGAATATCAGAAGGGGCAAGGAAGCATGGGAACATCGGTAGGTGCAAGGATGTATGGGATATTAGTAGAGGCAGGGAAGTCTGGGAATATCAGTAGGGGCAAAGATGTATGGGAATATTAGTAGGGGCAAGGATGTATGGGAATATCAGTAGGGGCAAGATGTATGGGAATATCAGTTGGGCAAGAATGCATGGGAATATCAGTAGGGGCAAATATGTATGGGAATTTCAGTAGGGTCAAAGATGTATGAGAATATCAGTAGGGGCAAATATGTACGGGAATATCATTACGGACAAGGATGCATGGGAATATCAGTAGGTGCAAGGATGCATGGGAATATCAGTAGGGTCAAGGATGTATGGGAATATTAGTAGAGGCAAGGGTGCATGGAAATATCAGTAGGAGCAAGGATGTATGGGAATATCAGTATGGGCAAATATGTTTGGCAATATCAGTGGGGTCAAGGACATATGGGAATATCAGAAGGGGCAAAGATGTATGGGAATATCAGTGGGGGCAAGGGTATATGGTAATATCAGTACGAGCAAGGATGCATAGGAATATCAGTAGGATCAAGGATGTATGGGAAGATCAGAAGGGACAAGGATGTATGGGAAGATCAGAAGGGACAAGGATGTATGGGAATGTCAGTAGGGTCAAGGGCGTATGGGAAATAATAGAAGGGGCAAGGATGTATGGGAATATCAGTAGAGGCAGGTATGTCTGGGAATATCGAAAGGGGCAAGGATCTATGAGAATATCAGAAGGGGCAAAGATGTCTGGCCCAGTGGTGAAAGCACTAGTGTCTTTATCCAAGGTACTGGGTCTACCTCCCCATTAGACAGCCAGTGTTGATACCTCCACTGCGGGACTGCAAAACAGTCACAGTGCAAAATGTTCGCTTATTGAGAACATCAGAGTTCTAGCCCAAGAACAAAGAAGAAAGAAAGGGAGGGATGCAAGGCATGGGGTGGATGGAAGAAAGAAAGACACGAGGAAAGACTCAGGAAAGCATCAGCAGCAACATGGATCACCTGCAATGCCAGTCACTATGCAAGAAACTACTACCCCTACGTAATGTGCTGCACAGTTCATCGATGACGACAGGATTTTTTTTTTAACATACAGTAAACTACATACAGTGGACTACATACAACGTCCTACATACAGTGGACTACATACAGTTGACTACATAGTTTGTCCTATATGCAGTGTCCTACATACAGTACTACACACACAGTGGACTACATACAACGTCCTACATGCAGTGGGCTACATACAGTGGACTACGTACCTTGTCCTATATATACAGTTTCCTATACACAGTACTACACACAGTGGACTACATACAGCGTCCTACATACAGTGGACTACATACAGTGGACTATATACAGTTGGCTACATACAGCGTACTATGCATACATTGGACTATATACAGTGGACTTCATACAGTGGACTATATACAGTGGACTACATACAGTGTTCCGCATACAATGGACTACATTGTGTCCTATATACAGTGGACTACATGCAGTGTGCTACATACAGTGGACTACATGCAGTGTCCTACATACAGTGGACTACATGCAGTGTCCTACATACAGTGGACTACATGCAGTGTCCTATATACAGTGGACTACATTGTGTCCTATATACAGTGGACTACATGCAGTGTCCTACATACAGTGGACTACATGCAGTGTCCTACATACAGTGGACTACATGCAGTGTCCTATATACAGTGGACTACATGCAGTGTCCTATATACAGTGGACTACATGCAGTGTCCTATATACAGTGGACTACATACAGTGTCCAATAAACAGTGACATACATGAGTGGATTACGTACAGTTTCCTACATCCTACATTCAGTGACCTACATTCAGTGGCCTACATTCAGTGGCCTACATTCAGTGGCCTACATTCAGTGGCCTACATTCAGTGACCTACATACAGTGGACTATATACAGTGTCCTACATACAGTGTCAAACATATACAGTGTCATACTGTGTCATAGTCACACTGTCACTTTTGCACACACGCATTCATGACAGCATTTACTCCATACGTACATGCAATCCCTCCAATCAACCAAAAGGCGTACTACTGAATGTTTTTTCTTCTCCCCCTCTCCTTCGGGGAAAGCACTTTACTAAATGAATCGAACAATTAATAAACAGATTCTATACATGTATCTCTCTTTCTCTTCACACTGAGAGATAAATCAGGCTACGAATTGAAATCAATAAATTCTTACAAGTTTCTTCCTTCTTGCCGAAGAAAGAATATTCACATCCTCCTAGACTATAAAGTCATGGCCTTCACATAACATTGGCCCAAGATCCAGACCAGGAAAATAAATAATTCCTGCAATCATGATTCCATACCTGCATCAGAGATAAGACTCGCCCCTACTGTCATAATGCCCTGTCCGCATCAGAAAACGTGTGTCTCCCCCTTGAATTCTGTCACTGGAGAAATGATGAGATCCAACTCCTCTACCTGGAGTCTTTAATTGCTGGGGCTGAACTAGCGGTGTGTTCCCCACACCATGGCCATCGTTAACCACCCGTCTCAGAGGAGGAATAGCTGACGGGGTGAAGCTAAAACACGAATAAGGTTCGTGTAAGTAACCTGCTTCCCAATTCAACATATGAATTCTTTCTTTCTCTTTTCTTAAGGTTTTCCCCTGTAGCTTTGCCCAACTATCTATGGCTCACCTGCTACTACTGACTGGTCAGCGGAGAGGACCCCTTGACCAACGTCCTGACAGGTTCGAGTCTCTAGGCCATCTGCGGGTCTAAAAATGATTCTTTCCTCCCTCCTCCTAGTGAGTGCATACTCAGTGTTCAAAACACATGACCAGCACCTTACCAGCCCTTATCAAACTATCTCTCTCAGTGGTCACTTTCACCCAGTGACCACCCTTGTTTATTTAATGAGTAATTCTCACAATTATTTGGGGACGCCCGCTACGCTAGTCAAGCCACATGAATATTCTTCTTTTTTTAGTTGTGGCATGGGGAAATGATTCATATCACTAGACTACATGTGATGGAGCGTCACATGCCTTGATGTGAGGCTACGTCACATGACAAAAATACAGTGTCCTACATACAGTAACATACAGTGTCCAACATAGTGCACAACATACAGTGGACTACATACAGTAGGTCCACTATATGTATGATGACACTGTATGTAAGACGCTGTATGTATGGCACTGTATGTATGGCGCTGTATGTATGGCACTGTATGTCGGACACATACAGTGCGACCATGGGTTTCTGGACTTTTATAATGCTCTTTAAAAAACACAGATTATGTGAGATAGAGAGTTAAACTGAAGGGGATTTTTTGTGTTTTTATCGAATACATTGGCCACAGAGTAGGGTAAAAAGGAATTCTGACCTCATTTAAAAAAAGTTCCAAGACAGGCTGGAAAGAGAAGCTAACAGTCTTTAACCACATCTCAACAGTTAGTACATTTTGATTCAAATGGAAAGCT
>JADBJO010003059.1:62500-85000 GCA_016801955.1 Conus betulinus | reverse complement strand
ATATTTTTTCAGATGACAGTTCTTGAATGCCATGCACGGTCACAGACAGGACTATGGTCACATTATTCTATGGGTTCATTTTCATTGTGATTTATGGAGCGTATTGTTATGTTTTTGAAGTACATTGGTAACAGTATAACCACACACACACACACACACACACACACACACACACACACACACACAAACGCGCGCGCGCGTACACACACACACACACACACACACACACACACACACACACACACACACGCTGTATGAGCGCCAAAATTTCACCAACGAGGCAATTGAATCTACTAAAGACCCCTGCCAAGTGACATTTGAATCTCACCACGCCAATATGCCTGCATGAAGATTCGTGCTATATGAAAGGTATGGTGGCAAATATCGTCCATGCACCTCCAGTGTTCTGAAAGAGTATACCAAACACAACACAATTCTTTGGATTTGGCGCCGAGATTTTTGACCCCACTGCTCAGAGAGCTATGGCATTCATCCTTTCAATTTTTCTAAACGGTGAACTCAAACTATTAAGAATCTGCATCTACCATACAACAGGAAAAATCCTAGTACAAGGACATGAGTGTCAAGAGTGGGTCCAGCAGTTGTTCGCTAAAGAAAAGAAATCGTGTCACATTTGTCAGTTGTTGATGCCCTTGACAATGTCACAGACTCGTTTCCACCGACTTCATTTGTCATCTGTGATGCACAGACGAATGAAACTGGAAACAGCGCTCAGGTCAAGTGACTCCATCCTTCCACCCCTCACTACCTCACTCCTTAGAAACTCAGGAATCCCATTTGCCTGCCGGGTACATCATATCTCATGCCACACTCCTTCCCTCTTCCGCCCCAGACAGCATAGAATATAGGAAAATAAGACAGGGCTGCGTGCATGCATCTCCCAGCTTGACTCCTCTGGAACAATTAATATAGTCGGTTAATTTTGCTTCTCAGCGAACTCTGGTTCTTACTCTATTATACATGCTTTTAATACATTTATAGAGTTTACCTTTGATACCATTTTTTTATCAAGACATGCCAGAGAGCATTTCTATTAATAGAGTCAAACGCCATTTCGAAATTTAAAACAGCTACGTATAACTTCCTTTTATACGAAAACTGCTTCTGTACCAGTGCAAGCAAAGTAAACATGTGGTCAATGGTTGAGTAATCCTTTGTAAAGCCTGTTTGGTGATCACCTGTGATATTATTTTCCTCTACCTATTCTTGCAGTCTATTATAAATGATACTCCCAAAGAGTTTACTACTTATATCCTAACAGAGATCCCTCTGCAGTTATCTGGATTGTTAATATCACCTTTTTTAAAATAGGCAAAATGATTGATCCAGTCTAGTTTTCTGGAAACATACCATTATCAAATAATATATTAAACAATTTCAGAATGAATTGCATTACTTGATAAGAAGCATGTTTAAATAACACCAATAATGCTGTCAGGGCCAGTTGCTTTGCGATTTTTCAGTTTTCTACACGGTAATAATAATTCTTCTTGTGTAACTGGTCGATTCATACAACTGTCATTGTTCATATCAAGTGTTTTTTCAAACACACACATAACTAACATCTGTCTGTAATAAATCCTGGAAATGCTTTAAACCGTGAATCAACAGTAATGTTATTTCTGTACGGCTTTCTTTTGATAGCAATTCTCTTTATAGTATCCCAAAAATCCGTTTGACACTGATAGACAAGTCTTTGAAGTACAGAATTATTAAAGTCTTCGTCTTTTCTCTTTGATAAATGTTCATACTCTTGCAACTGAGTAAGCATTTTTTTTTTCCCCTCTGTTCTCAATGTGCGACAACTAATTCAAAGTGACCTTCTGGCTTTTCTTTACTAGCATCACACACTCTTTATCATAGCAGTCACGTGATGCTTTACAAACTATCAATAGATACATTTTCCCCCAAAACAATCTGCACGTTTTTTTTCATGCAGTCAATAAACATGGATAGCGCATAATTCACGTCCACATCTTATAAATTCATAGCATCATCTATCTTTGTACGAACTTCATCACTAAGTAACGTGTCGCGAAACAAACTAGCATTTTCATAATTCCAAAAGAAGTTTTCAATAACATGTTTTTCTACTTTGTTACTACCATATACAGTATTTTCTTAGGGAGAACAACAAAAAAAGAGCAATACAGGTAAATGGTCAGAATCTATGCGTTCTAAAACGTTCAGCTTACGCGAGTCATACAAAAGAACAAAACGTTCTTTAGAAAATATGAAATAATCAACAACATTGCTACCAGAGTCAGAAATGTATGTACAGCGACTGTCAAGGTACGCCTTTACAAAACGCCATTAAGAATGTGCAGATCTACAGCAGTGCAGACATTCAGTCTTCGGAGTGCTGATTGATACCGAGAGGATGGCTGTGGAATTGCTCATCAAAAACATCGTTTACAAGCATGTCTTGTGAAATGTTAAAGGTTCTGCTGTTTAAATCACCATTTTAATATAACATAAACATCCAATCGCAAAAACAGATTGACAAGACATTCTTCAAGCAAATTATTATCATTATCAATACCAATATATGATCCAAATGAAACGGAAACACCATTTTGGGAGCTTTCGGGCTCTGATGCTCCTTCTTCAGCAGCAGTCACATGTTATTTGTCAAATAGTGAAAAAAAAAAAAAAAAAAACGTCACAGCATAACGTCACAGATAAACGAAGGAGGGGGGGGGGGGGGGGGGGGGGAAACGTCACGGCACAACGTCACAGATAAAACGTCACAAAAAAGAATGGGAAAGAAAAAAAAAACGTCACGGCACAAACCACTGAGCCACAGGGACACCTGATATTGTAGGAAAGTTAAGCCTTATGAAGTTCACTTTTGTTCCTCCTTGACCAGATCCAACTTGAACACCTCTCTGCCGCTTCTGCCATTGCTTTCAGGGCTCTGGTTTTTTCCCCTCCCTGCAACTGAGAGCTGTTTCATGAGGCTGTATGCAGACGTTCCCACAAACCCCCTAGCTCCAATTTCTGCAGTGAGGACTTTGACCTGATAGCCTTCTCTCCTCAGGCTGTTTGCCAGATCAGCATACTTTTCAGTCTTGTAGATTTGAGCTGCCTCCATTCTGTTCCCATATGGCACCGTGAGCTCGATCATGATCAGCTGCTTGGTTGACTGAGAGTGTAATACTATGTCTGGTCTCATGCCACTCTTGCTGATAATCTCTGGTGACTATTCCATTCTGGGAGGTCTGCTGTGCACTCCCAGTCATCTGCCCCGTCCAGCAGACGGTGTTGGTACTAGCCCAGACTACTTGTACAATCTCTTTGAGCACTTGGTTGTGCCTCCATGTGTACCTTCCTTGAGCCAGGGCTACTTTACATGAGCTTAGGACATGCTCCACTGTTTGTTTTTCATGGCAAAGGGGGCATGAAGGATCGTCTGTTTTTCCCCACTTCACCAGGTTTGCATTTGAAGGCAGAAGGTCATATGCAGATCTGAGAATGAAGCTGATCCTGAGAGGGGCCATGTGCCAAATGTCATTCCAAGTGAGACTTCTTTGGAGTGCATTCTCCCACGTTGTCCATTGCCCTTGCTGGCTCTGCTGGACTGCTTTTTGGAGTCTTTGTTGGTCTTCTTCTTTTCTCATCTTCTGAATCATCATGTCTCTTTTGGCTTTTCCTTTGGCCTTTGACCACCATTCAATTTTAGTCACCCCCAATCCTTGTCTGTTGGTCTGTGTGTGTCCTGTTATTTCTCTGATCTTGAGACTTTCTTTTGCAGTATCCATTGCCTCTGAACTTCCCATTTTCTGCCTGTCTTCAGCTGGGGCTTGATTGCTTCAACCACCTTGTCTCCTGAGTCCTCCAGCATGCTTTGAAGTCTGATCTTCCCTGCTTTATATTCCTCCAGGATGGATTTCAGTGGTAGTTTCAGCTTATGCGGGAAATCTCATCTTATTGCCAAACTTGGCACCCTCCATCCTCATGGCATCAACATCCAGAGTAGTATTACCTTTCCACATTTGCAGCACCAGCCTGCAATATCCTCCACCAACACACACGCATACTACCATACCTCCCATTGTTTACCTCAGAAATGTTACAACTATCTTCCTTTTTTCTCTCCCAACACTCTCTGAGTCTCTCCACGTGCTACATCAATCTACTCACACACACCCTCCGTGTCGTGCATTAGAAGTGCGTTACTTCACACTTTGTTTTGTGTGCTCTTCCGCTTTTTCGTCATGTTCCGGTAACGCTGCAGTTTGTTTCATTTGAGTAGGAGGCCGACATTACAAATGGAACACACACACACACACACACACACACACACACACACACACACACACACACACACACACACATTATTATTATCCTCTACAATATTTCTGACGTTCCAGCTTACCACTTTTCCAGCCTCCTATAGCCTCCTATCATTACTTGTGTTTACAATCATGATTATTATTAAAACTATTGATATACATATCATAATTATTAAGACACCTATTAGATTCCATCCTTCCCATAAATTGTAATTCCTTCTCCTCTTTGTTCTTCTTTACCTCACTCCCCCTTCTACTCTCTTCCCACTCCCTTCCCTTAGTATTAGTATTAGTACTTTTATTAGCATTAATATTATTAATTTCTTATAATCATATTTCTGTATAACGCTTTTATTATCAGTACTATTATTACCATTACCGTCACTATAGTTGCTAGCATTATTATCATTATTGTTAATACGATTATTGCCATCACTACAATTAACATCACCATCGCCATTGCCACTGAGGCTGTTGCTACGGCAAACCATGCTATAATCCTCTTACCCACTCTCCTTTCTCCCATACCACAACTGCTATTACCATACTATCACCAAAAGGAGTAGTATCCTGTCTTTATTTAGTATTTTTCAATGTTTTGATCATCATCATTACCATTATTATTGTTCCGATCAGTATCATAGTTATCGTCATTACTACCTCGACTCACACATGGTCTCCTTCCTGACAGCCTCGTTTTCATTCAACGCCTATCTTGCGCTGAAGTGGATGAAGATAAGTGATTTTCATCTTCGTTGTCCTGAGTGTTTTGTTTCTTGCCTGAAGAAGACCTAAGAGGTCGAAATGCGTTGTGTTTTGTCTTGTGACTCGTTTGTCTACGTTTGTTGGCGATGTGCTAAGACTAACATTTACAAATTATAATTATTATTATCATTGTTACTACTACTACTACTACTACTACTACTACTACTACTACTACTATTTGTTATTATCATTTGTTATTTCTTTCTCATTTTTTTAATCTTGGTTTACTTTTTACGTTATTCTCAAAACGTAAAACAAGAAAAAATAAACATACAACACGGAAAGCGAAGCAACGCTTGTTTTAAAACACGATAAAAAAAAGAGAAAAATGATGCACATGCTCTCTTCAAATGTCCTTTTAAAACAGAATTTTAGAGGAAAACAAAAACAAAAACAAAAAAAAAAAAAAACAAACAAAAAAAAAGAACACCAGTCACTGGGTGTCGGCAGCATGAAAGGGAAGTGGAACTGTGACGAAAGGTGTGAAAGTGAACCGCACGATCAGGGCAGAGGGACAAAGGAGGGAGTATGATCTCATTGTCGATGGGAAGTTTCGTTTTAGGCATTGTGTTTTTGTCATTTCTTGTGACGACGGAAGAAGACTTTTTGGTTGAACATTCACTTTTCTGTTTTGTAGTGTGAGTTAAATACGCGTTGCCGTTTGCATTCGTATTTCATGTGTTTATTTATCTTTTGGCTAGGTTTTAGCGACAGTGCGGCCTGTTTCAGTCTTCCTTTTTCCAATCGATTCCTTCTCCTCACAGGTCTGATTTCCTGTTTCCACCACATTTATTCCTGCTGTGTTCAACTTTTTTCAGTATTTTCTGTTCTTTTATCTTTTATTCAGTTGTATGCTTTTATATGCATTTGTGTAAAATGTTGCTTTTCTCCTGCATTCAAACTCTCTCTCTCTCTCTCTCTCTCTCTCTCTCTCTCTCTCTCTCTCTCTCTCTCTCTCATCTCTCTCTCTCTCGTCATGTATATATATATATATATATATATATATATATATATATATATATATATCCAAAAAGAAAAAAAAATAACAACAAGCTATCGTGGTTATAAATGAAATTTTCAGCTTTATTTGCCTTCGTCAGCACATGACATCCTCCCTGAGTGCCAGCAGGTAAGGCAGTACTGATATATATATATATATATATATATATATATATATATATATATATGTCTATATATCATCTTTGTCTCTCTCTCTGTCTCTCTCTCTTCTCTCTCTCTCTCTCTCTCTCTCTCTCTCTCTCTCTCTCTCGTTTCTTTGCATTATTGTATGAAAGAGACAAGGACTCATGACACAGAAAAGGAAAGTTGGTCAAACGCAGGCATGTAGAGCATATAGGAAGAGACTTCCAATTGCTAGTGGTCTAATCCTATGGAGAGATGACATCCATTGCAACAGGGTAAAAACAAAAGTGGGCAATCATAACCACAAGAGTGCAAATTGTCTGATACATCAAACGGGTTTTTATTATGTTTCTTGTTCCATGTCCACGAAGATGTTTTTACACAGGAGAGAGGGAGAGAGAGAGAGAGAGAAAGAGAGAGAGAGAGAGAGAGAGAGAGAGAGGGGGGGGGGGGGCAGGGAGAGAGGGAGGGAGGGAGAGAGAGAGTGCATGTGTGTGTGTGTGTGTGTGTATGTATGTGCGTGTGCATTCGCGCGTGCATGCGTGTGTGTGCATGCGCGCACAAAAAAAGTAGACACAACCCATGGGACGTTCGATTCCTGTGACAATGAGGGGTCAACACTCTGTCTTTAAGGAAAGACCAACTCAAAACAAAACGAGAAAGGCAAACACTTGTTCCATCTTGCTGTCTAGAGGCAACAGAGGTTCTCTTAGGGGTACAAAGAAGTTGAATAGCATGTTCTGCTGCCCAGCTCTCTCCGCAGCCATCTTTGCTTTCAAGCAACCTCCCTCTGTCTTCCGCCTCAAGCTTCTCTCTGTCATGTCCTCCTTTTTCCCAGGGAGATAGAAACAGTTTTCTCTTATGTTGAGTTGTCCATAACCATCCTGATTCTTGCTGCAACTGCAGTGACAGATGGAAAAGTTCCGTTCCTTAGGGTCGTCAGATCAAACTAATACAAACTGGAGTGGAGAAGACGGTAGCAGTTTGTTTTCCCCTTCGCACAACTGGGAAGAAAATACTGAACTAAGCGTACTAAAGGGGCTCTTGGTGATGAGGTGTGCGTCAGCATAATGCCTGCAGTCAGCGTCATTCTTGCAGTCAGCATAATGCTTGCAGTCAGCGTCATTCTTGTAGTCAGCATAATGCTTGCAGTCAGCATGATGCTTGCAGTCAGTGTAATGTTTGCAGTCAGCATGATGCTTGCAGTCAGTGTAATGCTTGCAGTCAGTGTAATGCTTGCAGCCAGTGTAATGTTTGCAGTCAGCATGATGCTTGCAGCCAGTGTAATGCTTGCAGTTAGTGTAATGCTTGCAGTCAGTGTAATGCTTGCAGTCAGTGTAATGCTTGCGGTCAGCGTAATGCTTGCAGTCAGTGTAATGTTTGCAGTCAGCATAATGCTTGCAGCCAGTGTAATGCTTAATGCTTGCAGTCAGTGTAATGCTTGCAATGCTTGTAGTCAGTCAGTGTAATGTTTGCGCGGTCAGAGTAATGCTCACAGTCGTTGAGGTATGTTTTAGTATGCCATTTTTTTTTTTCATTTTCTGAAAGAATGTTGACTTTCGTGTGATTATGGTGACTGAGTGATGTGCTGCAAGATATCAGTTTTTGCCTCATCAGGAGAAGATCCACTTCGCATGCACACGTCAATTAAATGTGAACTCAGTGCAGAATACAAATCCAGATCATTTCAGTTTTGAATTAAATAATCAGAGTTTGTTGGAGTGTTGCAGCCCTAGATTTGATGGATTTCATTTACATGGTAGACGCATGGGTCTAATATTCATTCTGTGCTATAAGTAAACGCACTGTCGCTGGCAAAGCACAAGAAAATATACCATCGTTGTCACTGACAAGTGATGCCTGCAATGGTTCGGTACTAACTACAATCTACTCAAAAACAAAATGAAAAAAAAATCATCGCGCTAATTTTGATCAAAACAGGAGCTTTCTTAAGAGTTTGGCGTAGATTTCAAGATTTCAAAATGAGTTGTAAACGAAATTATAACGAAAATGCTATGGAGAAGTTAGTCAGTGTCAATCATATACTAAAACAAACTGACTCATTGGACAACAAACTGTCTGAACTTGACTAGTTTTACAGGAGCATGTACAGACTGAAAGAGCACAATAAATCCTGAAGGAGTCAGTTGAAACAGAGTGAAGAGACTGAGAAGATTCCGGGGACAGCCACCAAAAAGAGAATTACAGTTATCAAGTCTTGACAGAATGAATGCAGAAACAAGGGGGTTTGTGGCATCAACAGAGAGAAGATGTCGCACATAACCAATGTGGTGGTGAGCATAAAATAAACAGGCACGGCAGACTGTGGATTATGTTGCTGGAAGGAAAGTGCTGAGTCAAGGGTAACACCTAAATTCCATGCAGATGAAGATGTCTGAATAGGCCATTTTCCAACTGGAGAGAGTTTGGGATAGAGTCAGATAAAATAATTCTTTTAGGTGCAAAGAAGATCATTTCAGCTTTTTTTATTGTTGAGCTGAAGCTGGTAAACTCTCAACAAGATTTTATGTCAATGATACGCGATTCTGTGAGTGGGATTGCAAAAGGCAGCTGAGAGATATCGCTGGATATGTAATTTTGATTGTCATCTGAGAAGCAGTAGTGAGACAGGCAATGATGGGCAACAATGTCGGAGATTGGGTGGGTTTAGAGTACGAAAAGGAGGGGGCTCAAGACCGATCCCTGGGGAACTCCGTACTGGAGGAAAGCTGGTTGAGAGGAGAAACCATTAACAAAGATAAGTTGAGTTTGATCAGACAAATAAGACTGAAACCATGACAATGCTTTATCAAACATACCGAAAATATTGTGCAGACGAGACAGAAGAATTGAGTGGTCAATGGTGTCAAAAGCATCAGATAAGTCCAGAAGAGAGAGCAGAGATAACTGATTATCAAGGACCAGCCGCCGTGGCGAAGTGGTTAGCGTCGCGGACTCCCGGCTGGAAGTCGTGGGTTCGATTCCCACCAGAGTCATGCGGGTTTTTTTTTCTGCCCGACCGGCTCCTACCCAGAGTTGAGTTTGCTGCGGACTCATTTGGGAAGACTGGGACCACACAGTCGAGTTTCACCCACTTAATTGATGCGTTTCTGAGAGTGTGTGCTGCTCAAATTTCTTGACCAACACTGCAGGTGCCTGTATCTCTGGGGCCTGGTGGTTGACGCCGGGATATATTATGAAAGGAAGCGTAGAGTACAGCCCTGTCATGTAGTCTCAGACCGAAATGGAAATCCGTAGCATCATCTTAATCATCCTCATTCTCATCGATCAGCATAAAAAAATGTCTCAAATTCTGTGGCCCTTCATGCCCTGCTGTCATGGTGACCTCAATTTCGATGTCCTCTCCGCATCTGTGGCCTTGGTTTGGTTCCTTCGGGGTCACCGGTATCGGCGAGTCCATGGGGGCTGTCGTTGGACAGACGTGGTGGCACCCTTCGGAGGGAGAGCTCACTCACGCCGGCTCCGCGACCAAGCAATTATTGTCGTCAGTAGGGGGCTTAATAGGTGGTGTCCTACGTATGTTAGATCAGAACAGACATTGACTGCTCCCTGTGGATTGCCGATGCGGGGCTGCTGCGGGGGACCGACCGGGCTGTGGCTGTGGCTGTGGATGGTGTGTCGGAATGAGCGGCGTGGTTTGCACTGCCTCTGAGGTGGCGCAGAGGTTGGAACAGCAAAAAAAAAAAAAAAAAAAAAAAAAAAAAAAGACAACACCTGATTATCAAGGGCCAATAAGAGATCGTTCACAATTTTCAGGAAAGCAGTTTCTGTACTGTGGCCAGAAAAATAAGCAAACTGCAAAGGGTAGAGGAGGTTGTTGTTGCAGTGTAGGTGAATGCGAAGTTGAAGGACAATCTGTTCAATGTGTTTAGAAAGAAAGGGTAAATTAGAAACAGGCCTGCAGTTTTGAAGATTATCAGCAGCATCAAGGGTGGGTTTCTTTAGTAAAGTTCTAACAAATGCAGTTTTTAATACAGAAGGAAGACAGCATGAGCTTAGGGATTCATTCACAATTGCGGTAATATATGGCACCAAATCGTGACAATATGACAGGAGAAAACAAGAGGATGCAGTGGGTCTAAAACTCACTCTTGATTGGAGTTTTCATGATCACTTCTTTACCAACATTATTAGATACAGATTCAAAGGCAGACATCAGAGAGCCACAGAATGAATCATGTGAACGTCAGGTGCTGGCACAGCTTAGGAGTAAAGATTGGAACGAATAGTTCCTATTTTCTCAACAAACAAGTCACAGAATTTCTGGGGTAACGCAGACTTGGGAACTGATGAAGGGAGTGGAGAAGATTTGGTTCTGCCCATTATGGTGTCTATGACTTTGAACAATTGCTTGAATGTAGTGCATGCGAGGATTTGGACATTGTAGAATGTGGTCTTTGCTTGCTGCACAATTGTGTTGATGCATTCGTTTGCAAGTTGTAATATTTGTTTATGGATGGTCAAACCAGTCTTTAGCCATGCCACTGTCTCTCTGCTCTCGTTCTTTTACGTTTGGCGTTACGTATTCGGGGGCCCACTGCTGGAAACCAAGGGGAAGGCGGACGAGTAGACATCTTATATCGGGTCGGATGGGACGTGGCGGGCCAGGACGTCGAGGAGAAGCTTGTTGAAGGTCTCAGCAGGAGAGGTCATGGACTGAAGACTGGACACCAAGTTAGCTCTGAAGGCTTCCAGATCGATGGCAGCAATGTTGCAGGCCTCACATACCGAGTAGGGGAACGAGGAAGGGGAATTTGCAGCTCGGCCGAGATGCAGTAGTGGTCGGAAGTGAGGGTCAAACTGGTGCAGCGCACGTACGCACGTACGCATGCACGCACGCAGGCTCGCGCACGCGCGCCCACGCACACACACACACACACACACACACACACACACACACACACACACACACACACACACACCTTTTCACATTTTTCGTAAAATACCAAATACGATAAGTTTAATCTAATTAGCCAAAATGAAAAACAACAGTACACAATACTCACGACTGACGTACTCTTGCACAATAAGAACTCAGTTATAATTTGATTATGACTAATGACCCAGTTTACACACCCGCATAAACACACAAATGCATACAAACACATATACAGAAGAGGACTGAGAGAGAGAGAGAGAGAGAGAGAGAGAGAGAGAGAGAGAGAGAGAGAGAGAGAGAGAGAGAGAGAGAGAGAGAGAGAGAGAGAGACAGAGAGAGAAGCAAACACACACACACACATACACACCCCATGCAGGTGGATACAGGCGTACGCGCGTGCGCATGCGCGCACACGCACACACACACACAAACACACACACACACACACACACACACACACACACACACACACACACACACACATTCACACACACACAGAGAGAGAGAGAGAGAGAGAGAG
This sequence comes from Conus betulinus, assembly GCA_016801955.1. NCBI lineage: Eukaryota > Metazoa > Mollusca > Gastropoda > Neogastropoda > Conidae > Conus > Conus betulinus. The sequence continues at coordinate 73,356 of JADBJO010003059.1, read as the reverse complement.
AGAGACGACTTCAGACGCGTCGGATACATTTTTATTGACAATGGCCTACATAGCCCCAATGTCAAGGGGGTGTACCTGAATATTTGCAGCGCCAAATAAAAAAAGTATATAATGCAAAGAAACATAAATTTTAAGGGATTGCGTAAATGTTAGTGATAAGGCTTGAAGCCATTTAGAAGAAACAGAATATAATGACGTGCTTTTTCGTCACTCAAAATGAATATGTAGGTTTTTTTTTTTTTTTTAAGGTAACAACATGATCATAAACACAAGTGCCTCACCCAAGCACATACATTCACTGTATAAATCTTTCCTGCACTGTCACATCCATCATCACCGTCCGCTTCATCATTAGCTATACTAGTGCAGAAAACAAAACCATTTCTTAATAAGGTCATCAAGCTTGCGGAAATACTTGAAAGCAAACAATTAAAACATTAGAAGTTCTTACCGAGCATTTCTTTTACCTAAGAGAGAGAGAGAGAGAGAGAGAGAGAGAGAGAGAGAGAGAGAGATAGAGAGAGAGCTTATGATAAGTTGTGAAAGTTATTATAACAATACAGTCAACCATTTAGTGATTATCACAAACTGAAATACAGGCTGTTGTAAAAATTCACGGACATAGCTATTTCCTCGTAGACATAATTATTAACAAGTTTAGTGGTATAATCATCATCATCCAAAACTTAAAATGAAAAGTTGAAAAATAATGTCAATGCACAAAAAGCTACTTCCGTGCGTCCAAAACACGTTTCACACCACATTCGCTTATGTTTTTTTTCACAGTTGTCTCCCTCTTAACCATGTTCAAGGGCTTGTAAGCTCGCACGTCTGGAAGACAGCTGGGGACGTACAGTGAATACGCAGCTCTGACGGCCAGGATCCTTTACAGTCTCCTCAATCATCAACGTTACTGCTCGAAATCGGGAAACGGGGTGGCGTTCAGCGAACCAATCTACCGCTGTCATTTCTGGGCCACCTGAGGGAGTAATGAAAGCTGCCAAACGTGCGTCCGGTCCGAACTAATGGTTTCTCTCCGTTTCAGACATTACACAATGTCCCGTGTGTGTTCCCTTGCTGGAAGAGTTGCAGAGAAATTAACTTCCACTGTGTTCTGAAAGGGACTTTTTTCATCAGCTTTTAGACGCATGCAATGGTTCCATGTTCCCCTCAAACACTTTTAAAATGTTTATTTTCACATTTTTTAAGCTCTCTTATCTGAGCGCTCGCATACTCGTCATGTTCTTTGTGGAAGGCAGGGGACACACACACACACACACACACACACACACACACACACACACACACACACACACACACACACATTCACACAGGGAGGGAGGGGTCTGGAACGAACACCTCGGTAAATATGAGTTACGTGCTTCATGCAAATCTGATTTTATGAAATGGAGCTCTCAGGGAAACATATTTGGATTACTCTATAACTCTTCGTACCCATCGCACTTGCTGTCATTGGAAAACAAGCAAACAAACAAACAAGCAAACAAACAAACTTTCTCTGAAGAATATTATAAGCCACTTTACAACCTCCAAATTGTCCATTTTCGACACTGAGACTCCATCAGGAAATAATCAGATTAGGTGCCACTTATAGACGCACAGACACAGGCATGGGCACACACACACACACACACACACACACACACACACACACACACACACACACACACACACACACATACACACACACGCACAAACACACACACGCTGGCACGCACGCACGCATACATACACGCGCGCGCCCAAACACACACACACACACACACACACACACACACACACACGAGAGAGAGAGAGAGAGAGAGAGAGAGAGAGAGAGAGAGAGAGAGAGAGAGAGAGAGAGAGAGAGAGAGAGTGTACAGTCAGCAAAAAACCTGGTATTTGACATGGGGAACAACACTACTTGAACAAAAGAAGAAAAATCAAAATCAAAGAGAATCAGATAGCAAATAGAAATTAGTAAACATCATGAACAGCAAGCGACCAACAGGCTTTGTCAATCAGTTGAGTGGACAATAGGGCTTAATAAGAAAGAACATTTATTCTATTTAAATATTGAAAAGCTTCCTTTTTCGAAGAATATTTGCTTCTGCAATAAATTTACTTGACTTAGTCCTCTGAATTCCCTGGGGAACATAGGGCCGCAGCCACACTCTTCCAGCGGACACGATTTCGCTCTTCAGCTCGGCCCACGTCATTCCGGCGGCCTTCACTCTGCGTCGGTACTCCTTCGCCATGTCTGCCTTGGTCTTCCCACTTTTCTCTTGCCCTGAGGGTTCCATTCAAGGGCTTGTCTTTGATATGTTGGATGGAGACTTTCTGAGGGTGTGGCCAATCCATCCCCACTTCCGTTTTCTGATTTCTAATTCTATTGGAACTTGCTTGGTCTTGTTCCACAGTTCTGTGTTGGCAATAACATCTGGCCATCTGATGTTCACAATATTTCGCAGACATCTGTTGATAAATGTTTGGAGTTTGTGGGTGTTTGTCTTTGTTGTTCGCGTTGTTTTAACAATCACTCTGTAACTGAGTGACTAAGTCACGTTTTTCTTCTGCTAATACTGATTTAAAAAACATTGCATTTCCCCCGTACCTTTTCATACACATCACACTGAAAGAAAAAAAGTGAAATTCATCTTCTATATTATCTTTTTACAAATTGGACAGATACAATTAGGCTCATCATTAGATATACCACACCATCTTTCTCTAGCATATAAACCAAGGGTCCTTGTTCGAAAGCATGCCAATGAATCCCTACGCCATTTTCGCGTTACAACCGATAAATACTTTTCTGGCTGTGAGTTACAATATAAAGCGCAAGAACCAAGAGTATTTCTCACTATTTCTAAATCAGAGTGCCAGATCTGTTGGTAGGAGGATAGCAAACGCTCTTTAAATTCTAGTATAAAAAGTAAAACCAAATCCAGTTTCGAAAAAGAATTTTTTTACTCCAGAAACCCAGTTTTGTCTTCCATTTTCATGTTGGCTTAATAAACATATAATATGCTTGTTTATTAATTTTGGTTTGTCGAAGTTTTATAAGACGTAGCAAATACTTGACACACTTAGTTTGGGAGCGTATTTTCAAGGGGGTATCTACCCGTTTCTCCATACACCCTTTTATTAGAACTGTGTAAAGAGATCTTTAGAAAACGTCTAATCGCCAATGTGTGCACCTTTTTCCATATGGTCATTTTCCATATACTGAAATGTAACCCCCCTATATAATTTACCTTGAACACCTGCTTTTTCTAGCACATCCCATAATATGAATGCTTTCCGGAAATCGATGAAGGCTACATATAGTTATTATTTGGTATTGACTGGATCCCGTGCCTTCCCTTTCTGTTAATTTCTAGAGCCAATTTATTTTAAAAGAATGAAAAAACAATTATGGGCTCAATAAACATTCTTGCTTTACACCTTGAGGGCATCCAAAATAATCTGAATATAAACCCTTATCCCAAACACAGGCTAGTACTGAATTATAAACCCCCTTCAGTGGCCTATATAGTTTTTACCTTGAACACCTGCTTTTCTTAGCACATCCCATAATATATTTCTATTCACAGAGTCGAATGCTTTCCGAAAATCGATGAAGGCTACATAAAGTTTCTTATTTGTCAATAAATAAGATTGTACCATAGCATATAGCGTAAACATACTGTCGATGGTGCTATAATCTTTTCTGAATCCTGCCTGTTCTTCTATGACTTTTTTCCTTCCGTTCAGCCCATGCGGTCAGTCTCCTGTTATCAGGGTTGTATACATCTCCTTTTTTTAAATATTGGGACTATTATAGATTTACTCCATTCTTTGGGAAAGCACCAGTATCATAAAGCCTATTAAACAACACCTCAAAATAGTCTATAATACTGTCACCAGCACATTTCATCATTTCGCTAAATATCCTATCTATCTGGTCCAGCACTTTTACCATTCTTTAAGTGTTTTAAACTCTTTTTATTTCCTCTTTGGTTATGTGTTCATCAAAAACTTCTTGTGCTTCTTCTTGATCCTCATCTTCAAAATAAATACCATCTTTTCTATTAATATTGTCCAGGTCGTTAAAGACCTTGAAAAAGTTATCTCTCCATTGCTTGATGTTATATCATTATATATCACTGTTTTTCTATTGGTTTCTCTTACCGTTTCCAGAATAGCTTTGGATCTTTGCTAGATTGTTTCATTTTTTTAGTCTGAATTTATCATGCACCCTCTGTTTATCTCTCTTTTAATATCTGTATATTTTTTTCCTTTCTTTCACATATATTTCCTTCTGATGCTTTCTATATTCTTCAGATCTTGCTCTTTGAAAACTCTTCAGTAGCCGTTCCACTATTGTTCTTTGTGCTTTACATTCTTTATCAAACCATGCATTATCTTTTTTGTTCTCCTACGACCCAATGTTCTGATAAAACAGCCACCAGCGGCGTACAACGCATTTGTGAATATTTCTAATGAACTATCTACATTTTTTCTCACTTCTGCATAGGCCTTATTAATAAGTGCTTTAAGTTTTCAGAATTTATTTCATTTTTGAATGAATCTACAAAATTATCTGACCATATTATCTTTTCTTCTATTGTAATAATCGGTTTCTCTGGTTGTTCCATCACACATTTTTGATTGGGTAGCCATGTAAGCTCAATAGGCAAATACCACGAAAAACAATCATTAACAAGCAAATCACAAAATGATGATAAACCTTCCGAAACAATAAAATAATCGATGACACTATTACCTTATGGCGACACAAAAGTGAATTTTCCGTCAAAATCATTCTTACATAATCCATTCATAATTTCTAAAGAAAAACGAAATATATAAGTCTAACAAAGACTGTCCAAAATTGTTAACGAGACAATCTTTTGACCGACGTTCAGTTGGGTCATCACAATCATCATCATCATCATCATCATCATCATCATCATCATCATGAAAACCAAACATAATTTTCCATTCTCTCCATTCTTGACTGTTCACGCCAAATTCTAGCATTCAAATCACCACAAATCATCATATACACATTTTATTTCTCCATCTCAGAGAGAGAGAGAGAGACAGACAGACAGACAGACAGAGACAGAGAGAGAGAGAGAGAGAAGAGGGGGGGTGGGAGTCCACTCTATGAAAAGAAAACATGCAGACGGGTATAAAGTACACATTTATCATCAGTTCACATCACCTGTTTGATGACATTCAGCGTCAGCGGAAGCAATTGAATGGCAATTATTACCATCTGCATGTTACTTTTCATACTCTCATTATCGTTTATACATGAACACGAAAGGAAAAAAATAATTAAAACAGTACGTTTTAGTTTACATGAAACAAAAAGAATAGTGATAATAATAGCATTAAAACTCAATGCACGCTACATATGATTTCTCTACATTTACTCCTGTCTAGTGCACTTGAAGATGTGGTCAGTTTGGACCATATTCTGAGTGAAGACGTGGCCAGTGTGGTCAACAATGTGTGTTATCAGGTGGTTAGGTTCGAAAGTTGCCTGAGTAAAGTCATGGCTTGGGTAAAATTGCGGTCAGGTGAGCCATAGTATGAACATGGTGTCAGCGAAGATGTGGCGATGCAGGCAGCAGTGTGGGTGGAGATGTGACTAGTGCAGGCCACAATATGCATGACATGGTCTGACTGAAGATCAGGTTAACGCATAGTATGTGTTAAATCATGATGTGCATGGGGCTACATTCCATGTGAAGACAGTGTGTAGTCAGTAACGGCCTTTTTGGGGTAGGGTTTCAGATGTCAACGGTGGTTTAACATCCTGAGAAAAAAGAAAACCTGTTTTTCTCTTTCCGAAGCATTATTATCAGTTCAGATTTTGACAGAGTCTGAAGAAGTATCAGAAAGTGATACCGTGTCTTTTTTTCAGTATATCAGTGGTGATGACTTAAAGAAGATAAGAAGAGAGTTAGTGGGCTGGTAAAAGAAAAGGTGACAGGGAATGTTCAGGACTTGAATGTTCAGAATCGAAAGGCATACGTCAGACGTGGAAACAATGATAAGCATTGACTGGGTCCTGTCTTGGTGCCATTAGCAGTTCTTCAGATGTGGAAACAATAACAGGAATTGACTGGGTTCTGTCGTGGCGCCCACAGCAGTTCTACATATGTGGAAACAATAACAGGGATTGATTGAGTCCCGTCTTGGTGCCCATTGCAGTTCTTCAGATTTGAAACAATAGCGAGGATTGACTGGTCCTGTCCTGGTGCCCATTGCAGTTCTTCAGATTTGGAAACAATAGCGAGGATTGACTGGGACCTGTCCTGATGCCCATAGTTCAGATTCTACAAATAGCGAGGATTGACTGGGACCTGTCCTGATGCCCATAGCAGTTCTACAAATCTGACAATAACAGGGTCTGACTGGGTCCTGTTTTGATCGGCATAGCATTTCTTCAGATTTGGAAACAATAACAAGGATTGACTTGGTCCTGTCTTGGCACCCATGGGAGTTCTTCAGATGTGAAAACGATGTGAGAAAAATTGCCTGGGTCCTGTCTTGGTGCCCACAGCAGTTCTTCTGATGTAGAAAAATTAACAGAGATGGACTGGGTCCTGCTTTGGTGGGCATAGCAGTCATTTAGATGTGGACACAATAACGGGATTAATGGTTCCTGTCGTGGTGCTTATAGCAGTTATTCTTCTAATGTTAATTGAGTTCCGTTTCTGCGCCCATAGCAGCTATTCAGATGTAAAAAAAAAAAAAGTGACAGGAATTGACTGGGTCCTGTCTTGGCGCCCATAACAGTTCTTCAAATCTGGAAAGAATAACAAGGATTGACTGGGTCCTGTCTTGGCGCTCATGGAAGTTCTTCTGATGTGGAAACAATAACACAAGAATTGACCGGGTCCTGTTTTGATGCCCATGGCAGTTCTTCAGATGTTGACACAATAACAAAAAGATGACCGGGTCCTGTTTCGGTGCAAATAGCAGTTCTTCAGATTTGGAAACGATAACAAGGATTGACTGGGTCGGTCCTGTTGTGGTGCCCATAGCAGTTCTACTGATGTGGAAACAAGAACAGTGACTGACAGGGTTCTGTCTTCGATGTGGGCTTTGTCAAGGGGAAAGAGGGCAGAAGAGGGTGAGGCCATATAGAGCCGTCAAGAATTTTGAAATGGTGGAGAAATTGAAGGTTGTCAAGTAAAATGTTCTTTCTGCTTAAAGGGATATTATGAGACTTGTCCGTCCACATGGTTTATTTCGCTATTCTGTAGCATGACTGCTCGATGTGTTCCTACCAAATGTGTAACATGTTACAAATCAATGGCAACATGAAACATGAGTTATTTGTTTATATGTCAGAAAACGTGAAAGGAAAAGAGAGATTGTGGACCCAGCCGAAGACTACAAGGAAGGAAAAGAGTGAAAAACAAAAACAAGCGAGAAAAAAGGCATATAGATCGATGGCAGGAAAGACTGACTGACAGAGAGAAATGGAGCAACAGAAACGACGAAAAAAAAAACTAAACCAAACCAAAAAAGAGAGAGAGAGAATACGAATACGAATATTTATTCAGATTTAAGGCTATGGCCCCATACTGAAGGGGACGGGGCGGGGGGGGGGGGGGGGGGGGGGGGGGGGGGGGGGGGGGGGATTTACACAATTATACAATGCAACTTACGCCTAAGACATTTTAGATAATGAACATCTTCACTGCAACAATGAAAATAAAACATAGTAGAATGAAGTTAATGCACAACAGCACGCAGTCTTTTTTTTGTGCTTCATAAATATACATAGCCAGATTGCAGATAATGTTTTCTTTTCTTGACGACAACAGTAACATTACCTGAAATAACATGGTTCAGTAAAATACTTAGGTTGAATAAATTTGGTTCTAAGATCATGTAATACAGGACAGCACAACAAAAAAAAAACTGAACTTCATCCTCTTTGGCTAAACCACATAAACGGCACATAACTTCACCTTCGGCATAGTTGTAGTATCTGAAACGATGACAAGCGATTTCAGAAACACCAAATCTAAACTTTGCTAATGTGCTTATAACAAAAACGATTCATTTTAACATTGACATATGACTCTAGCTCATGCGTTGTCTTAAAAAATCTATACTGTAAGAATCTATCACTATGATCAACATCATCATGCCAGTTTTGCCATCAACAATCAATAATTCTGTCTTTAAACATTTAAAAATCCAGGTATGTTTTGAAACGCCTTGATTATCCCAAACAAACCCAAAACCATATGAATTCAAACATAGTCGCACACTTGAAGCCCATGTTTTCTTTCCATTATTATCCAAGAACATCAACATTTTGTATGCCTTAAAGGGTAACGTATCTTCATGCATTCTAGTTAACTTCAGCCAATATTTAATACATTTTACGTAGGAGTTCAAGTAAACTGGATATCTTCCAAGTTCTCCATAAATCATATCATTTGGAGTTCTCACATCAACATTTAGAGAAACGCTTCAATGCATACAGGTGAACTTTCTCTATGACAATACTTTTTTCGAAAGCCCAGATTTCAGCTCCATACTGCAGAATTGGTTGAACTTGTGAGTCAAACAGCTTCGTAAAAAATACTAAATGAATTACAGTCCAATTTATACAAAATATGAAGAATAAGTACAATTGCTCTCTTTGCTCTGTTTGTGATATCTTGACAGGCATAATTAAAAACTGAGTTTAGTTGTAAAGTATAGTCAGAGAGAGAGAGAGAGAGAGAGAGAGAGAGAGAGAGAGAGAGAGAGAGAGAGAGAGAGAGAGAGAGAGAGAGGGAAAAGTCAAACAAATAAACAGAAAGAAAAGGAGAGCAATAATGGGTGCATTGAAAATGAAAATGAGTTTCCCGGGGCCATCCCTGTGATCACTCTAATCGCTGCGTTTTGAAACGCACACATGAATTCCATTTGTACCCTCCATGCCATCCCCTCCCTCGTCCTAAACTCCATGCATTATTCCCATCGTCATCTCTCCTTCCCCTCCCGTATCCTCCCGTTTGGAAAAGAAATTGTTGTCTGATGAGAGTTTCTCTTACATTACTTTATGATTCTCACCCTTAAATGTATCATTACCCCTATCTTTTTATTGAACGTTCTCAGCGGAGTTTGCGTTTAATTTTTGATCAATGGTTATAATGGATAAGCACGCTCTCTGTGTCACGCACGTATATGTGTCTGTGTTGTGTGTTGTTGTTGTCGCTGCTGCTGCTGCTGCTGCTGCTGCTGCTGTCGTTGTCGTTTAGTGGAAGTTTCTGTGGTTTGTAAAACAAATTTTAAAAAGTTTAAATATATATTGTATAAAATGGATCATACCTCAAAATGAGCTGAATACAGTTGAATATAAAAAAATCAACGGTTTCAAATGTTGTTTTCTTCCTTTTTAGTCTGTCTATTCTCTCTCTCTCTCTCTCTCTCTCTCTCTCTCTCTCTCTCTCTCTCTCTCTCTCTCTCTCTCTCTCTCTCTCTCTCTCTCTCTCTCTCTCTCTCTCTCTCTCTCCACTTATTGTTTTAATTCAGTCAGCTGGTCGGTGATTTTCAGTCTGCTATCTTTCTTAGTCTTGTTAAACATTTTTTTTCATTTCTTCTCAGTCTGCCATCTTTCTTTAATTAGTCTTGTTAAACTTTTTTTCATTTCTTGTCAGTCTGCTATCTTCTTAGTCTTGTTAAACTTTTTTGGTTCATTTCTTCCTCCCTTTTTAAAGTCAATTATTTTTCCATTCCATTTTCTTTCCGAAACCAAAATAAAAATAAACTCAACACGTAAAGGAAAAACCACGCTTGTTCAATGAACAATGTGAAATAGGATAAGAAAAAAAAAAGGATCGGACAAACATGTTCTGTTCAGACGTCATAAAAAGCAGAAATTCAAAAGAATGTTTGGAATAACAATCCCCAGGTGGCTGTCAACAATATGAACAGAGAAGTGGAACACTGAGGACAGTTCGGACAACGGAGAGCAGGGAGGTTCAGATAAAGTAAAGATAATTAGCTTCATCTCATTCACTATGACAATCCACATACACCTATTCTCTCTTTAGAGGAGTTGCCACCCAACTCCCCATCCCACACACACCCCTCATCCCGCGGTTTTCCCCTTTTTTCCTCATACACACCCTCAAGCGCCCGCTTCCAAACGTAAGACTCCTCCTCCTCTACCACTCTCTCATTTTCTTCTTGTCTATCGCCATTTCTATTTGCCTTTTCCCTCTATCTGCCTCTCTTTTTCCTTTTCTCCATTAGACACACGCGCTCGCACACACACACATACACACACGTGCGCGCGCGCGTGCACACACACACACACACACACCACACACACACACACACACACACACACACACACACACACACACACACACACACACACACACACACACACACACACACACACACACACACACACACACACACACACACACACACCTTTACACACGTATTCGTCCGTTTACGTATATGTTTTCATACATCATTGCCTATGCGTATCTATTTGTCTTTTGTTTTATGTCACAAGTCCTGAAGACGGTCTATGCCCGAAACTTTGAAGATTTTTGTTCTGATTTTTTTCTCTCTATTTTCAAATCTTCTGAGCATCCTCAAAAGATCGTTTGTATTATCCGCTTTGGGGATTTTCATTGAAGGCAAGTACGTTTGTCCATTATTCTGGCGACAGAAGAAGCTTTTTCTTATCGAAAATCTACATTTTTTTTTTTGAATTGTGTATAAAAATAGCGATACTTTTTGTACTTTTGTTTTGAGTATTTACTTCTATTTTGACTCGTTTACAGCTATACTGCAGTCTTCCTTTTTCAAATTCGATTCTTTGTCCTCAT
>JADBJO010003059.1:55000-60000 GCA_016801955.1 Conus betulinus | reverse complement strand
CGATCCTGGGGAGGATCTTGAAGAGGCCATTCCTGCTGACCAGATCGAAAGCTTTTGTGAGGTCTATGAAGGCAATGAAGAGTGGCTGCCTTTGCTCCCTACATTTCTCCTGAACTTGTTTAAGGGAGAAGATAATATCTGTAGTGGATCTGTTGGCACGGAAACCGCACTGTCATTCAGGATAAACTTGCTCTGCAAGTACTTGGAGCCTGTTCAGTACTGCTCGTGCAAAGACTTTCCCAACGATACTAAGGAGGGATATGCCGCGATAATTATTGCAATCGAATAAAGCAATTCAGAAGTCATGGTACGAAAAGACCCAGTCACTTAATCTGGAAAAAGACACCGGAAAACTCTGGAAGCTGACCAAGACATTGAACGAGGACTTCCAGCACGCTCCAAGAGCCACCTTACTAAAAGAAGAAGGCCAGACCTTCACAGGGAAAGGAGCAGCTCCTTGCTTGCAGCAACTTTCAGACAGGACAGTCTACTAATAGTCCCAAGGGAGAAAGCGGCTGAAACCAGAATGAAAATTAGAGAGGAGCAGGGGAAACAATCAGGAACTACTACCATGACAGCTGATTTCACCATGCTTGAGCTGAACAGTGCCATCAGACAGTTTTAAGAACAAGAAAGCCCCAGGAAAGGACGGCATAACAAACAAGATGATCAAACATCTCGGATGTTACACCAAACAGAGACTCCTAGACATCTAAACCAGTCTTGGAATGGTGGGACCTTCCCAAGAAAACTGGGAGGATGCTATAGTGACACCAATATTGAAGAAAGGAGAGGATAGGCACAACAAGAACAGTTATCGCCCCATCAGCCTCCTAAGCTGCCTCGGAAAAACATTGGAGCGCATGGTGAACTGACGCCTGCAGTACCATCTAGAGAAATAACCACATCAAGCCCTTACAGTCAGGCTTCTGGAAAAACAGAAGCACTGAGGATCAGATCACCCTCCTCACTCAAGATGTTGAAAACGGCTTTCAAGATAAAATGAAAACTCTAGCCGTCTTTGTAGACTTAGCCAAAGCATTCGACAAAGTGTGGAAAGAAGGTCTCCTCTCCTCTTCAAGCTCCTCTGAAAAAAACATACGCGGAAACATGTGCTGGATCCACAGCTACTTGTTCCAGCGAACAGCTCGAGTCAAACTGGAAGGCCAGACAAGCTCGCTGGTGAGGATCAGGGAGGGGGTTCCTCAAGGTGGTGTCATATCACCAACTCTTTTCCTCGTCTTCATCGATGACATTGCTGACCAACTGGCAATCCATATCTCAAGGACGCTCCATGCAGATGACCTTTCCGTATGGACAAAAGCAGAACAGATAAAACACAGCAGCTTACAGAATGCAGGAACCAATGAATTGCATCTCAAATTGGGCAAATGAGTGGATGGTCACCATCAACAGGACCAAAACGGAGGCCACTTGCTTCTCACTCTCCCCAAAGAGAGAGCTAGAGGCTTTCACCCTTCAGAGAGAGAAGGCCAAGAGATTCCACAAGAAGATACACTAACCTATCTCGGGGTAAAGCTGGACAGAAGGCTAACATGGTCCCCACACATCAATACCTTGCACAGCAAAGCAGTGAGAAAGATGGCTGTGATGAAGAAACTGGCTGGAACAAAATGGGGAGCTAACATGAAAATCTTGACCCTAGTATACAGTGGCAATGTAAGACCCCTACATGGAATACTCTTCCAACGCCTGGTCAACAGCCGCAGGACCAACATGAACAGCTTGACCAGTGTGCAGAATACAGGCCTCCTCTTAATCACAGGAGGAATGAAGACCACTCCCATTGCTGCAATGGAGAAAACATCAGGCCTCCACTCGTTGGACGAACGAAGAGAGGAAAAAAACTAAAACAAAGTGAGTGAAAAAGATGAAAAAAAGACTCCCATCCCATCCACTGCACACCAAACTCCATGTTCCAACAAAGAACAGACTCAAGCGCCAGAGCCCCAACCATCTAAGCAAGGCGCTTCAGGAAAGTAGTACAGAAAATTCCTACCGACAGCAGACCACCAAGTGGGAATGCTCCAAGACTGCGTAAAGTGGACAGCTGATACTCCCCTCATCAGCCTTGATTCTTTCACATTCGAGCTAAAGAAGACCACAGCGAAACAGAACTCAAGTCCCGGACTCTTGAGGCCCTAGCCAGGGACTACCCAAGCACTACCTGGGCACGAGTCTACACAGATGGCTCAGCAGAGAAAGCTGTGAGAAATGGGGGAGGCGGTGGTGTTTCATCAAGTTCCCAGATGGCAGTTCCATCAGCAAGTCTGTAGCCACCGGTAGCTTCTCATCTAACTACAGAGCATAAGTATGTGCCCTTCTTACTGCTGTACAGATACTAAATGAAAGGGACATCTTACCAACCCACACAGTGTTCCTTAGATTGTCGTCCCGTCCTTCAAATCCTCCAGAGGAGAGAGAAAGAGAGCAGATCCTACAGGAAATCACACAGGAACTGCACACCTTGAGCAGGAAAACAACACCAGTCCTGCGGTGGATTCCCTCCCACTGTGGTATTGCAGGAAATGAAGTGGCGGACAAACTCTCCAAGGTAGGCAGCCAACGAGACCAAATAGCCATGCTGTATCCTACAGAGAAGCGAAGATCATCATCTGCAGCAATTTCAGGACAGCATGGAGAGAAGACTACAGGTGAAGGGAGAGAAGGATGACATTCACCATCTTGAGCGTGCCCAGGTCGCCATCTTCAGACTAAGAATTGGACATTGTCAGTTGCTCTCCCACCTCTATCGCCTGAACATATCGCACACAGATGAGTGCCCATGTGGCACTGGCCCACAAAACCCAGCCCACATACTTCAGTCCTGTCCCACGTTCGAAAGCTGCGGCGTGAGTGAGTTCTGGCCCGGTGCAGTGGAACTCCAAGAAAAGCTGTGGGGAACGGCAGACTCACTCCGACGGACCGCTGACTTTGCCCAAGCTACTGGACTTTCTATCTGACCAGCATGACCAGGGAACGCAGAAGAAGAAGAAGAATTTGCAATCGCTTCTGTCACTTTTGTTTTTGTACAGTGTGACGACGTTAGCATCCCTCATGTCTTGTGGTACTTCGCCTTCACTCCAACAGAGGCAGAGGATTTCATGCAACTCGGTGATGAGTGTCTCTTTACAACACTCAGTACTTCGGCAGGAATACCGTCTTTCCCTGGTGCCTTGCCAGAGGCAAGAGAGTCCAGGGCTTCGTTGAGTTCGTCTATGGTTGGTTCTCTGTCAAGCTGTTCCAGTTCTGGTAGGCACTCTATGGCATTCAGGACATCTTCTGTGTGACTACATTTTCCCTTGCATATAGCTCAGTGCAGTGTTCTACCCAGCCCTCCATCTGTTGTTCTCTGTGCTGAATCACCTCCCCTGTAGCTGATTTCAAATGGGGCAGTTTTCTTTTGCGTTGGGCCAAATGCCTGCTTGATGCCGTCATACATCGCCTTCATGTTGCCTGTGTCAGCTGCGATCTGAATCTGGGAGCAGAGCTGAAGCCAATAATCGTCAGCGCATTGCCTGGCACACTGCTGAACTTTGCTGCGTGCAGCACGGAGAACATGGAGGTTCTGCTCACCAGGATTGGTTTTGTATGCTGCCAGGGCGTTTCTCTTGGCCTCGATGACTGGTGTCATTTCTTCTACATGGGCTTCGAACCAATCAGCTGACTTGCTGGTCTTTCTGCCAAAGGTGGACATGGCGGCGTTGTAGACAGCTGAAGGTATCTACCTCCGAACCAGGACAGATGGAAAGCTCTTCAACCTCTCCAGACTAAGAGCCAAGACTAAAGTCAAGCTGAGGTGCCTGCATGACTTCCTCTTTGCAGACGACGCAGCAGTTATCACCACTCAGCCGCCGAGGACCTACAGCAGCTCATGTCTCGCTTCAACGATGCCTGCCAAGACTTAGGGCTTACCATTAGCTTGAAGAAAACACATGTCATGGGACAGGATGTTGACTCTCCAACAGTCATCAGCACATCAATGACCATGAACTGTGTGTCGTCCATGACTTCGTTTATCTGGGCTCAACTATCTCAGACACCCTCTCACTTGACGCAGAGCTCAACAGGCGCATCGGCAAGGCAGCTACCACAATGACCAGATTGACAAAGAAATCATGGAACAACAGCAAGCTGACTGAGCGCACAAAGATCCAGATCTACAGAGCCTGCGTCGTGAGTACCCTCCTGTATGGCAGCGAGTCTTGGACTTTGCGTGCACAACAAGAGCAAAAGCTCAATGCTTTTCATATGCGTAGCCTCCGACGCATTCTGAACATCATCACCTGGCAGTACAAGGTCCCAAACAACACTGTCCTGGAAAGAGCCGGATGCACCAGCATGTACACGCTGCTGAAACAGAGACGACGTATGCGCTGGCTCGGTCATGTTGTGCATCTATGGAGAACTTGTGCAGGGAAAAACGTCCCACAGTCAAACCACAGGTGCGATTCCAAGACGTGTTCAAGAGGGACCTAAAAGCCTTGAACATCGACCAGAACAACTGGAAAGCAACAGCCCTCGAACGTTCAGCCTGGAGACAGACTGTGCAGAAAGCCCTCTCCATGTTCGAAGAGACACTCGCTCAGCAGCACGGGGGGAAAAGAGAATGAGAAGAAAGGCTGCAGCCCAGGCAGACAGACCAGCGTCAGACTTCATCTGTGCCCTCTGCCACAGGGACTGTCATTCCCGCGTCGGACTGGCCAGCCACACCCGTCGCTGTACCAGAATAGGCACCTAAAGCGCAACTCCATAGTCTTCCGAGACTGAAGGATGCCTACAAGTATGCATAATACGCATTTATATTAATGCCGAAAAGAAATGTTCCAGAGGCGGTAACTAAAGCAGCTAGGTATTAGAAATCGAAGCTTCATAAGCAAGCCATCTGTCACGAAAATCCAAGTGGTTCATGGTTAAGTATGAGTTACATTTTCAATTCTGTATCTATACGTAAAAATTTTCAAGAAAAGGTAATCTCT
>JADBJO010003059.1:32500-50000 GCA_016801955.1 Conus betulinus | reverse complement strand
AAGCTTATATTTGATTGTAATATTTGTTTATCAACAATTTCTGAAGATCCCATCACGCCTAAGATTCCCCCTTGGGAACATTTGTATGGAAATTTTGATTACAATTACACAAGTGTTTCTAAAACTGAAAACTTTAATCTCTTGGTTAGTGATGTCAGAGTTCATATTGACAACTTTTTTTAAGTAATCGCCTGAAAATGTACACTGATAGCTCAGTCCTAGATAACATTAGTAGTGGTTCTGGTTTTGTCATTCCTAGTCTTAAATGTGAAAAAGAATTATTATCTTCGCAAAAGTGTTTTTCCATATTTACAGCAGAATTATTGCTCCTATGTTTTTTCCATAATATTCACATATGTGTGGATTCTAAATCTGTCTTGCAATCTCTAGAACAATAGGACGGTAAGGCTTGGAAAGATTTATTTTTTGATATTCATCACCTCATACACTGTTTAAGGATTCATGAGATATGTATTAACTTCTGCTGGGTTCCCCCTCATAGTGGGTTGAAATAGAACGAAACAGCAGATACATTTGCTAAGGCTGGAGCTAAACATTGCCCTGATTGTAATCCATTATCTTCACTGAAAATATCTTCGTCAGAAAGTTTGCTAAAATTAGAAAGTTGTGTTTATAACAGAATTTGTGGAGAAAATCTTAAATATGTAAATACTTGTCCTCGTCACATTTCTAAGACAGTAACAAAACTCAGGTTAAATGCATAGAACACAAAATAATCTTGCCATGTTCTTTGTACTTGTGGTAAGCCTATTTCAGTGCATCATCTATTGATGGAATGTTCAGTCGTAACTCCAATCTATAAGAGAATTCTACTGACATCAAAGTTCAAGCTATCAGTCAAATATTGTCCAGCCCTACTATCATAAACATTGCTCCTATTAACGCACAATCTAAAATTGCCAAGTTGTTTTGATGCGGTTTGATGTTGTTGTTGTTGTGTTTGTTGTTGTGTGTTGTTGTTGTTGTTGTTGTTTTGTTTGTTTGTTTTTAATTGATTTTTCTAATACCATTAATTCAATAAGTTATGTTATTTTTATATTTATTTTTTTTTTTTTATATCTTGAGGTTAAGCATTGTTGGATAGTGATGACTTTTTAGATTACTTTTTGTCTAATATCATCAATGGTGAACAGACGTGAAATAAACCACTGAACCGAACACACACACACACACACACACACACACACACACACACACACACACACACACACATATATATATATATATATATATATATATATATATATATATATATGTGTGTGTGTGTGTGTGTGTGTGTGTGTGTGTGTGTGTGTGTGTGTGTGTGTGTGTGTGTGTGTGTGTGTGTGTGTGTGTGTGTGTGTGTGTGTGTAAAAACAGATGGAATATGAAGCGAGTAGGGTTTGGGCCAGGCGTAGATCTTTAATATTTTTGTATAAATTGAAGTGGTACCAACAGCGCTATATCACTTTTTTGTTTTCTTTTCCTCAAATGGGGAGAAAACTGCCATCCCCACATCCCAGCAGTTGATTTCATTTGCAACAGGAACAGAACTAGACATGTGACCAGTTTGCCCTGTGATAATTATTTACTGGAGCTAATGGGCCGGTTTGTAAAGCGCTGATATTAAAACTAGATCAGTTGCATTCTCCACCTAAACCATTCCATGCCTCTATGAATAAATATTTCTAAGTCAAGCCGGAAATGGTTGGCTGCTCCCTTCCCGCACCCCCCGCCCTATTACCCAACACACACTAGCAATATCTTTATCCATGAAGTAACTTATTTTAGGAGCTAAACAGACCACTAGACCACGGACAATTTCACGGCAAACACACGTGGTCATCTCTTGTGCTACACTGACAGTATTACCGGAAACTTTTAATTTTTCAAAACTTTGAATACATACTTCATACCGACGATCAGCACAAAACTTGTTGAATTATTTTCATGTGAAATTATTTCTCGTTTTAAGATAAATTGTGATAGGTTTGAAGGAGATGGCGTGAGAGGTAGGGTGGAGCAAGATTCAGGGAGAAAATTAGACTGGAGTCTTGTCCGAGGCGTTTGAATGGCTAGTACTAGTACTAGTTTAAAAACCGAAAATTAGAGTTAAACAGGCATAGCCAGGATGGGTGTAATCTACAGTCGTGTTTTGTGTCAAAAAACAGTCTTCATGGAGACAAGGTCTTAACGAATATCGTCATCAGTTCGAGCCATAGCCTAACTTAAAAAAATGCAGTCAGTCAGGTGAGTCATATCTGTTTGGAGATATGGGTCGTCAGAATGGACCATAGTCTGAGTGAAAAAGTGGGTCAGAATGGACCATAGTCTGAGTGAAGAAGTGGGGGTCAGAATGGACCATAGTCCGAGTGAAGATGTGGGTCAGAATGGATTTTAGTGTGGTTCTAAAGTGAAGTATTAATAACTCAGCGATCTTCGTGTCCGTTGCTCCAAAACAAAAGGGAAGGAACTCTAACACGCTGTCAAGGCAAAACAAGAAAACGCAACTCTAAAGTCTTAAGCGAACTCGAAGATGTCGCTACATTACCCCCCCCCCCCCCCCCCCCCCCCCCCCCCCCCCCCAGCGTAGGACAAATACGAAGCAAAATGTTAACATAAAAAAAAAACAACATCGAAGCGATTTTCATTGAAATCCTAGGGGAAGGCGTGAGGTGCGCCTAGAGCGGATCTTGACACTAGAAGATTTTCTGACAGGAGAGATGGTGAAGGCAAAGTGTTTTGTAATTTTTGGTTGGCTCTGTCAGAGGTGGTAAAACCTCAGCATTGGATGGAACCACAGTGTTGTTTCCTGTAGTCGTGAGCTGTGTGACAAATGCAGCTTTCAGACGGTCCACTGACACTTTCTCTGAACGGCCTTTGATGTCAATGGTGTAATATTTGTCACTCGTGTCAATGATGCGGTATGGGCCACCATAGGGTCGTTGCAGAGCATGTCTGTGGACGTCATTTCTGACGTGGACGTATCCAGCGGAGGCCAGATTTGAAGGAACATAGGTAGGCTGTTTTTCATGGAACGCTGGGGTTGATGGTAGAACGGTACGCATGGTGTGCTGGAGATGTTTGAGAAACATCGTGTCAGGTTTCATAGTGCGACCATTCGGCGGCTGAAGGAATTCACCCGGCAGGCGAAGCGTTGAGCCGTAAACAAGTTCAGCTGGGGAACAATCAGGGTCCACTTGCCAAGAAAATGGTATCCCCAACAGGACAAAGGGCAGCTCTGCATATCAGTCGGGAGTGGTAGCGCGGGCCTTGAGTTCCGCCTTCAGTTGACGGCGGAATCGTTCAACCATGCCGTTCGCTTGTGGGTGGTAGGCAGTAGTTGTGTGAACGTCAATGCCCAAGAGCTTGTTGCATTCAGACCAAAGTGTTGAGGTGAACTGCTTCTTACGGTCAGAGGTAATGTTTTCAGGAACGCCGAACGTGGCAATCTAGTAACGCACCAGAGCTTGAGTACAGGTAGAGGCATGGGCATCTGGGAGAGGAATGGCTTCTGGCCACCTGGTAAAGCTATCAATGATCGTGAACAGGTATATATCATGCCTTGACTGGCAGGCAGAGATCCAACGAGATCTACATGGGGGCTGCTGAATCGGCCGTTCCACAAGTGTGCTCGAGTGTGCCGATGGACTTTGGATAACTGACAGCCGTGACATTCCTTACACCATCTGCGTATGTTTCGCTTCATGCCATGCCACACGAAGCGCTGGCTGATGGCTTGCTGTGTGGGGCGTACACCTGCGTGTCCATGTATTTGATCAAAGACTGGCTGAGTCCAGGAATGTGGGAGAATTGGGTGTGCAACACCAGTGGAAGTATCACACAACAGGGTTGATGAACCAAACCGGACGTCTTCAAGTTTTAGGCCTGTGGTAGCTGTACGATAGGTGTCCATCTCACCAGATTGAACTTGATCCTGTGCGAGTCGGCTGAAAGTGCCAACTGAGTAGATGCTGTGTTCCCCAGAGTGTGGAATGAAATGATGATAGTAGTTCATCAAACCAAGGAGCCTCTGAAAGCCAGCACGATCAGTAGGTGGAGCACTGTTTTGAAGAGAAGTTACTCTGTCTGGTAGTGGACGTATCCCTTCAGAAGTCAGACGATGTCCAAGGAAGTCCAGCTCGCTGGCACCAAAAGCACATTTTGCTTTGTTGATGACCAGTCCGTTCGTCGACAGGAGCTGGGGAAGCTTTAGGAGATGGTCAAGGTGCTCGTCATGTGAGCGACTGGCAACCAAGATGTCATCAACACAGACAAACGTTTGTCTCGTAGAATACCATCCATGAGCTTCTGAAATGCTTGTGCGGCATTCTTCAAACCGAACGGCATTCGTAGGAACTCCCAATCCAAATGGCGTTATGATTGTTGTTTTGGGAATGGAGGATTGTGTCATGGGAATTTGATGGTAGCCTATAACAAGATCAATCTTCGCAAAGACGTTGCACCCTGAGAGGTGGCTGTTGAAATCTTTTATGTGGGGTAATGGGTACCGATCATCTTTGGTTGCGCGCATTGAGTTGTCTATAATTGCCACACAGGGTCGCCATTGGCCATCTGACTTGGGAACTACAAGGAGCGATGAGGCCCATGGCGAATCAGACCGACGGATGATACCCATCTTTTCCATCTTGGAGAATTCACCCTTGCAGCAGTCAACTTTTCTGGGTTCAGGCGTCGTGCACGAGCGTGGACATGTGATCCGTGTGTGGTAATGTGATGCTCCACACCATGTTTGTTGACAGTATAGTCAAAATGGGGTGTGAGTAACTCTGGAAACTGTTGGAGAAGTTCAGAGTATGCATTGTTCGGGTGTACCGAGAGACCTGCAAGAGTCATGGGTGAATCACTGCTTTTGAGGCGAACAAAAACTTTGTCCATAGGCCCCTGAGATCACAGCACCAAGAATGGGACATGCGACATCCGCCAGATAAAAATCATCAAAGTGAAGACTTGTTTGGGCTTTATTTCCAAAGTGATGGGCGTTTGCCCCATGTCTTGATGGAAATTCCGTCGGCAGCGGAAAGTGGAACTGAAGGTAAGGTTGTCTTGTGGTGGTGCTGGTTGAGGCTGGTTATACCACGTTTAGCGGCCAGCCTTGGCGTTTCCCGAAGACGATGCGCTTTGCCTGCTTGTTCGGGAGATCAAAAAGGAAAATTTGCAGCCAGGCTGACATCGACGAGCGTCTGGTCCAAAATACTGGTGGTAGAAACACACAGAGTTAGTTGTGCTAATTTGTGAAGGAAGACCACGTTGTTTGGCTGTTTTGATGGCAGAGCAATCTCTTCTGATGCTGCATTGTTGCATCTTGTTCTGTAAGAGCTTGAGCTGGTGATGTGGAGATCTGCTGTACACCTGCAGCACGTGTCTCCCAAATCCGGTCTGCTGCTTCAGCTAGTGCGTCTGTGTCTGTGCTATCATGTCCAGCCAAAATACCCTCTGATGTCGGAGGAAGGTTCATGAAGAACAAAGCACGTTTCAGAGTTTTTGGGTCATCGTTGAGAGCATTTATTTTGCGCATAAGGGCAGTTGGACGCTTGTCCCCAAGTCCATTAAGATTCAGGAGTTCAGCGTCTTTCTGGACCTGGGACTTGCCGAAGGTTTTGATCAAAGCTTTCTTCAAACAGTCGTACTTGTTTGCAGGTAGTGAATTGGTGAGCAGTGACTGAACTTCTGCAGTGTTAATGGGAACTCGCCACATAGTCGTACTTTGTTTGATCTTTACTGATCCTTTTTGTGTTGAACTGCGCCTCAACTCGTGTGAACCAAACTTCTAGAGACTTCGTCCAGAATTCTGGAAGTTTGATAGATACGGGGTTGATCTGACTTGTAGTTTGAGCTTGCAGCTGATTTGTTAAGTCAGCAACCTGTTGATAAAGGTTTTATTCAGCCACGTTTGAAGTTGAAATTGAAGTTTTGACTTGTTCAGCGACGGGGTCATCAATTTAGTGTGGTTCTAAAGTGAAGTGTTAATAACCCAGCGATCGTCGTGTCCGTTGCTCCAAAACAAAAGGGAAGGAACTCTAACACAATGTCAAGGCAAAACAAGAAAACGCAACTCTAAAGTATCAGGCGACTAGAAGGTGTCGCTACAGGACCATAGTCAGAGTGAAGAAGTAGGTCAGAGTGGACCATAGTCAGAAGATGTGGTCAATGCAGGCTACAGTCTGGATGTAGTCAGTGAAGGCCATAGCCTACATAAAGATATGGCATGAGGGAAGATAGCGTCAATGCACAGACAACATAAAGACATGGCGAGATACTCTGCAAAGAGACGGTCTGATTAAAGATGTGGTCAGTATAAGCCTTTCTTTTTAGGGGCCCGGGGGATCGCAGATGACAGAAAACTTTTAACACCCAGAAAGAAAAAATGGTCTTTTCGTTTGAAATCATTGTCCTCACCACGGACGCGATGGAGTCTAAAGAAACAAAAGAACATTGCATGTCTCTCTTTTTTTGATTTGGTATTTCTTCTTTGTTTTTCAAAGTTCGTTTATTTTTTCACTTCATGTCTTTTTCCAAAACCGAAATGAAAATAGACATATAAATACAGAAAGCGAAGTAAGGCTACCTTAATACATAATACAAAATAGAAAATATAAATCTTCACAAACATGTTTTCCTCAGACGTCATAATAAGCAGAAACTGGAGAGAAGGCTTTGAATAATGCTCCTCAGGTGGCTGTCAGCAACATGAAAGGGAGAAGTGGAACAGCGAGGACAGCTGTGCATAATCAAAGAGAGAGGGAGGAGAAAGGAATGATCTGGATCTCATCCACCATGGGGAGTATCATTTGGGCATTTATGTATGTGTCTGTTATCATGGCAAACGAAGAAAACATATTTGTCAAAGAATTCACGCTTCTGTTTGTGTTGTGTGTGGAAAAAACGTTATTTTTTTGCACTCTTATTTCGTGTGTTTATTACAGTTTCGGTCTTCCTTATTTTTCATTCGATTGTTTGTCTTCGTCGTTCCGATTTCCTGTTATTCAATTCTTATTTTCGTTAATTTTTTTTTTTTTACTCTTTTGTTTTTTTCCTTCATTATTTTTGGTCCTTTTATCTTTTTATTCGGTAGTATGATGTGTGTGGGTGTGTTTAATTCATTCTTTGCCCCATTGTCATGCTTTCCGGAGTCGTGCCACACACGCACGCACCACCGCCAAAGCAAACTCCGCAGACGCGCGCAATCACTCCTTTCACCCAAAGCGCGTCAAATAAATACACAACACCGAAAAGTTGTTTTTTTTTTTTTTTCCTTCCCCTTCTCCTATGGGAGAACAAATGTAATTAATACATACAATGCTCAAATCAACTTATCCACACCTCCTCTCCAATTGGGAAGGCAACACAAAATAAACACAAACACACCTCCTCTCCACCAAGGAGGTAAAACACAAAGGTAACACAAAATACAAACACCTCCTCCTCCACCAAGGAGGTAACACCAAATAACACAAACACACCTCCTTTCCACCGAGGAGGTAACACCCGGTACTGTTTCCCCTTCAACTGATGCGTTCATAAAAGATGGGGTCTATGTCACTCCTCCATCATCACCGTAAATACAAACACACCTCCTTTCCATCATAAACCATTAGTATATTTTATGTCCGTATTTATATCATATACCATTAGCATTTTTTATGTCAGCACTCACCGAATCAGATTAGTCATAAATGATTTAAAGATAAATAGGAAAAATGATTCTAAGGATATGCAGTGTCCATGTTGTAAGAATAGTAAAGATGAGCTACATTTTTTTTCGATACGAAGCTTACGCATTACTAAGCGATAAATATATATCAAAGAGTTTAAAGGTTAACTGGTCAACCGAGGTAAAGTGCCGACATTTATTGTGTAGTAAGGAAATCAGAGTCATTCGTAATGTAGCTATGTATATTTTATTTGCACTGAGGCACAGGGAAGAACATATCATTGCTACAAATTTAAGTTGATTCCTATCATCCATCTGTTTGGAAAGCCATGACATTGTTTACGTATACCTATGTTTACAGGCTGGAGGCCTAACATTAAAACAATTTCATTCTCTCTCTCTCTCTCTCTCTCTCTCTCTCTCTCTCTCTCCCTCTCTCTCTCTCTCTCTCTCTCTCTCTCTCTCTCCTTTTAAGTGATGAGAGAGAGATGGACGATGGCAGTTATGTAGAAGATATGGAAGGACTTCAGATAGCACGTGATCTGACCACATTATATACATTACATCCATTGCTAGGGGATAAAAACGAGAACAGGCAATTGAGAGAGAGATAAACAATGAGAGAGAGTGACACAGACAGACAGACAGACAGGCAGACAGACAGACAGACAGACAGACAGATACAGAGACAGAAGCAGAGTGCGCGCGCGTGTGTATGTGTATGTCTGTGTGTATACGCGCGCGCGCGCAAACAGAAGCGTGGGACGTGGGACACCCCTGGCATTGACGGGTCTTGGAGGAAAGGCCAACTTAGAACAAAATGAGAAAGGCAAACACTTGTTCCATCGTGCCGTCTTGACGAAACAGGGATTCTCTTAAGGGGCAAGAAGAAGTCTAATTCAATACCATTTTTCGTTTTTAATAATCCCAGGGGTCATCTTCCCTTCCCAATACACTTCATTCCCTGTCCTCTGCCTCGAGCCTCACTCTATCGTTTTCCTCCTTCTCCCCCAGGAAGACACAATTACATGATGTGTGTGGAGCCATAATTTGCGTGGAGACGTGGCCATGTTAACGGTATGGTCAATGCAAACCTCTTGTGGAGTTTTGCGGATAATAGAGGAGGTTTAACATCTGGAAATAAAAGAAAAACTGATGTGACAGAGTCTGAAAACATATTGGAAGAAGATGCCATGTCTCTGTTTTTAGTTTATGCGGTTGAGCTGGTGGATATTGGAAGAGGTTCTGTGGGGTAAAAAACACAGGGTGACAGGAATGTTGGGTATTTGAATGTTAAAAGATGAGAGGCCTACGTCTGATGCGGGTACAGTAACAGGGCTTGACTGTTCCTGTCTTGGTACCGATAGCACTTTTTCAGACACGTGGGGGGAGGGAGGAGGGGGGGCCAGCGTAGGAGAGAGGTCAGAAAAGGTGAGGCCACAAAGAACCATTAAGAAGTTTGAAATAGTGGAGAAACTGAAAGTTGTCAAACAAAAGTTTTCTTTCTCCTTTCGAGGGAGGGAGGGGGGGGGGGGGGGGGGGGGGGGTGCAGGTGGGGCGTATGGAGCCTGTCTACCCACAGTATTTACTTTCGTTATTTGTAGCATAACTGTTTGATATCCCCATCACGTGTTCTAATAATACATTACAATTCAGTGGTAACATTCAACACACGTCAATAGTTTATACATCGGAAAAAATTAAAAGGTAGAGATTGAATGCCTGACTGTGGACCCAGACGAAAATGACAAGGAAGGACAAGAACGAAAAGCAAAGAAAACAAACAAACAAACAGAAAAGGGTATGTATATAGATCAATGAGAAGAAAGACTGACAGAGAGAGAAATGAAGAAACACACACACACACACACACACACACACACACACACACACACACACACACACACACTGTAACGGTATGGTCAATGCAAACTCTTTGTGGAGGTTTGCGGATAACACACACACACACACACACACACACACACACACACACACACACATGTACACACACACACACACACACGCGCACACACACACACACACACACACACACACACACACACACACACACACACACACACACACACATAAATGAGAGAGCAAGATAGACACACACAGAACCGAAAGAAGTCAAACAAACAAAGAAAACAAGAGGGCAAATATGAACACATTGAAAGGGAAATTGAATTCCCCGGGCAATCCCTGTGATCACTCTCAGTGCTTTGCCTTGAATAGCTCAGAAGAATTCTTTTTGTATCCTCCACGCCATTGCCACTCTCATCCTTCGTAGCTCCTATGCACTGTCCTCATCGTCATCTCTCTCACCCGCCAGCAAAAAAATCATCGACTGATGAGACAGTGTCATTTAAACTTCTTTTTATCTGTCACTTTCAAAAGTATCTCTCCCCCATCTTTCCTGCAAGCGTTCCCAGTTCAGTTTGTAATTAATCTGAAAAGATGGCGTTGATGGTGTGTGTGTGTGTGTGTGTGTGTGTGTGTGTGTGTGTGTGTGTGTGTGTGTGTCTGTCTGTCTGTCTGTCTGTCTGTCTGTGTCGTGTCTGTGTCTGTCTGTACGCGCTCGCGCGTGTGTGTTTGGGTGTATATATGACGTGTGTGTGTGTGTGTGTGTGTGTGTGTGTGTGTGTGTGTGTGTGTGTGTGTGTGTGTGAGAGAGAGAGAGAGAGAGAGACAGACAGACAGACAGACAGACAGACAGACAGAGAGAGAGAGAGAGAGAGAGAGAGAGAGAGAGAGAGAGAGAGAGAGAGAGAGAGAGATTCAGGTTCAGATTCAGATGTTTAATTCATATTTAGGCCATTGCCCCTAATGAAGGGGAGTAATTGAACACCCATTTCACACAAACTTTTCTATACCAATTACACAGTCAGAATAATATTTTACAAAATGGCGATCTCACGTAACTGAATGCTTTGTACAAGTAAATTGAAATATTTCTAACTGCTCTTTCACGTTTGCATGCAAAGGTAAACTTAGTCGATACAGGCTTGGAAATATATAAAACTTTGCTGGAATGTATTGTTGTCTTAAGGTATTTAGTGCTGGACAGCATGGGACAAAATGAACCTCATTCTCTTTAGTGTTTTTACACAGTGGGCAGGTTAAATCATTCTCATTTTGTGATCGATATTGGTAGTAATGCTGAGCAATATCTGTTATACCGAGCCAGAACTTAGTTATTACAATTTTCAGATGTCTATCCAAATTCAGCTGCAAATGAGTTTTCATATCGGGTACCGTACAAAGTGTTCTGTATACACTAAATCTATCGCTGTTCTTAATATGAAAATCCCATACCTGCCACCTACATGAAATAATCTTTACTTAAAACCATGCAAAAAAGCGATTATTTCTTCTACACCCTTTCATTGGTCGAAACAAACCATATCCAAACGTTAACAGTTTACA
This sequence comes from Conus betulinus, assembly GCA_016801955.1. Classification (NCBI taxonomy): domain Eukaryota; kingdom Metazoa; phylum Mollusca; class Gastropoda; order Neogastropoda; family Conidae; genus Conus; species Conus betulinus. The sequence goes on along the minus strand of JADBJO010003059.1, from coordinate 38,899 downwards.
GCGGATGTTTGAAGCCCAGTTTTGTTGTTGTTGTTGCGTGAATCTAGATCTAGCAGCATCCTATAAGGCTTGCGTGGTAGTCTTGACTCATTCATTTGAGTAAGTTGTATCAGAATTGTATACACTTAACCACTGAATTAATATATATTGTATATCGACTCGTTTCTCCATATATTAGATCATTTGGTGTTCTTATTTCAACCCCTAAAACTTTTTTAACGGCACATAAATGTATTTCTTCAGAACAAAGAGCAGCATTATCTGGACCCATAAATCAGCACCATACAAAACCATTGGCTGAATTTGTGTATCAAACGGCTTTAAAATAAACTAAGAGAATTGTCTTTCAGTCTAGATAGTTTCTGTAGAATACACAACAATGCATTTTTAGCTCTGGTCATCAAATCCTGACATATAATTGAAAAACTCAGTCTCGTGGAGAAATAATTCCCAGATACTTATATACATTCACAACTAATAATACGGCCCCATTGTAGGTCCATCTTTCTCTTGTTACCAAGTATTCACCTTTTCTAAATACAACTATCTTAGTTTTATTCATGTTCACATTCAAATGTAGTGTTGATGCTGCCTTATGCAAATTATCTAGTTGGGTCTGTAGACCAATAATAGTTTCAGCTATTAACGCTATATCTTCTTCAAACAACAAAATAAAGATCAACAATTTTGTGTACCACTAGGGTATTTCACTTATGTAAATATACATAAATCAGATGTGGGTTTGAAAGTACTTACATGGATGATAAGTTGAGTGTGGGGGTGTTCGTTTGTTTGTTTGTTTGTTTGTTTGTGTTTGTTTGTTGCTGCTGTTGTTGTGTTGTTGTTGTTGTTGTTGTGTTTGTTGTTGTTGTTGTTGTTGTTTCAAGTGTCTGATATCACCTGATGATGAAACGACATTACATAAACCACTGAACTAAAGTGAACGATAAAATGAATAATTCAAAATAATCATGGGTAAATGTAGCACCATGTCTCCCTTTTCTGATCACTTCTAAAGCTAACTCGTTTATGAATAATGAAAACAACATAGGACTAGTCACACCACCTTGTTTTACCTCACGAGTGTCCTCTCCACACCAAATTCTAGCTTTTACATTTGTGTACATACTACGAAGACATTTAAATAATTTGCCTTTAATTCCATTTATAAGAGAATAGTCTATGATGTATGTCTTTCTATGGAATCAAAGGCCTTTTCAAAGTCATAAAAGCAACATATAATTTACGATTAAAGGAGAACTGTTTCTTTACCACAGCTGATAATGTAAACATATAATCAGTTGTAGAATATCCTCTTCAAAACCCTGCTTGGTATTCGCCTGTAAGATTATGTTCTTCAATTTACGCTTGGAGTCTACTGTTTTTTGTTTTTTTTTTTTGTTTTGTTTTGTTTTGTTTTGTTTTGTTTTGTTTTTTTTGTGTGGCATCAGTTATCGGATCAATGGAGCACCTAAGGTGGTAATTTTTTTTTTTTTTTTTTTTTTTTTCTCTTTTTTTTCCTAAAGTCAAAATCCACCTCTTCATTTTTTGGTGCTTCACACTGTCCTCTTCATTTGGAAAAAAAAAAAAAAAAAAGCGGAAAAAAAAAAAATTCAACTACTAGGTTTTTTTCCCTTTTTTTTTCTTTCTTTCTTTCTTCAACCAGTCCCTTACACACCATGCATAGTCTGTTTGTTCGTTTACAAATGGACATATGGAGTCTACTGTTAATAATTGTGCTGTAGAGATTTTACTACTTGCGTCACAAATTGAGATACCTCTGTAGCTACCTGTGTCATTTATATGACCATTTTTTTTAAAGAAGGATTACAATAGACTCCGTCCACGTCTCTGGATGTATGCCTTTGTCAAAAAGTATATTATAATTTTACAAGGAATTGAATGACACGATTCCGGGACTTTCTCAGCATTTCCCAAAAACTATACAATCTAGCCCAGTGGCCTTATTATTCTTAAATCTACGTAATGTTAATATAACTTCTTCCTTTGATATAGGCAGATACATTGAATTAAGTTCCCCATCCTGTTCATTTTAATCATCATGCACTTCTTCATTTTGTACTAAATTATTGTCTTCTCTTTCGAACAAATTTTGGAAGTGTTTAAACCAGTAGTACTAGTCGTTAAGTTGTTATGTGGCTTTTTTTAACATTGTCCCAGAACTCTTTCTGATTTTGCACAGAGGCAAACTAGCTTTTCAGTTAATAACTCATCAGGTTCTTTTTCCTTTCTTCTTAACAGGTTTTTGTATTCTCGTCTTGCTGCTCTACAATATGCATCACTATCTTCTCGTTCTTTGAAATTTCGACATATTTTCAGTAATGTCCCTGCAACTGCTTTAGTCTCTTTACATTCCTTATCGTATCAACCACTGTTTTTGTCAGTTGCATTTAGGTATCATTTCCTTTTTCATACAACCTCCAGAGTTGTTTTTTTTTTATACATTCATTAAAGACATTTAAGGCATCGGTACATGACTGATTGGATCAGTAGCATGATCTAGCGATGCTAACCCCTCTGCGGAATAAAGTGCGCGAACACATGACTATTCTAGATCACAGTTCCACACATTTTTTCATTGAACTCATCTTTTTTATCAGTATTTGCAGAACTAGCATTTTTCTCAGCAAAATGGAAGTGTAGCTCAACAGGTAAATGATCAGATTCTAATCTTTCTGAAACTAGTGATTTGCAAGAAGAAACGACAGAAGGGGAAAAAATCTTTAGACAGTAAAAAAATTCTTTGACACTATTTCCTGAATCAAATATATAGGAATACTTTCCATCAAAAGTTGTATCGCATAAACCATTAAGGATGTATAAACCAAGTGCAATACACATATTCAACAGACATTTTTCATAGCTGTTAAACACACTATCAACTGATCTTCTGGAAGAAGACATCGAATGACTGCCAACGCTGACACCATAATCATCACCGTCATTTATTATGTTTGGCGAAACTCTAGCTGTTTCACTATTCCAATCACCAGAAATCATTACATAAGCATCTTTATATTCAAACATTCAATCAAGAATACATTTTTCCAGTGGTTAATACCATTGCCAATGTCAAAGTGTACATAGTAAGGTGGACCTTCTGGTGGGACATAGGGACGCACATACAAAACATCTGTAATACCAAAGAAACATTTGTCGATTAGAAATACAATTATGTTGGAATAGCTCTCTTCAATTTCACAGATAAACGACAAAAATTCATTTTTCATTAGACAAATTATTCCCCCTGAATGTCTGCCTGTTTTTACTAGATTAACAGCAGGTCTGCTGAACACTGTGTATCCAGTGAAAACACACAATAGTACATGTCCAACGAATGTTTTTTGACAAGCATATAAAGTCAAATGTTAACAAGAAAGAAAGGAAATTTCGACAAGTAAGTTTGGAAGAAGACCATTGACATTCCAGTGTAAGAAGGAAATATGTTTTATATCTGATTATTATTTGAATATACATCACCACCACATCTGTTACGCGTACATAAATTAGTAGAGACACTCTGTGACATTGACTCTCTTACAGTCTGTCCAAAACAATCATGCAAGACACCATCGAGGGCGGGAGAAGAAGAGGAAGACTGCAGAAGAACTGACATGAGAATATCACAAAGAATGGACCGGACTCCATACACGTGAGCTGTTGCCGGCGGCTGCTGACAGAGACAGATGGAGAGGGAAGGTTGCGTCTGCGGTCCTCAGGTTTCCCCAACGACTACTTCTATAGTTATGGGCCTTAGGTAGGGTGACATTGTCTCTGGAGGTTTATTATATTTTCTCTCTTCTCTGTAAAGAGGTTCTTACCATGCTGATTACCAACAGAGTCGACATCTGTAAAACTATCCCAAGAAAATCTTTGAGGATATACCCTCGTCACAATGGGAACAATCATGATGTGCATGCTTAACATAATCTTTGTTTTGAGATGCCCCCTTATTACTTACTATTTGAGCGATTGTCATTCGTGGTGGTGTTACAATAATACTTTTCCGATGCCCCCTGATCACAATTTTCCATAGCAACAGGATTACTCAACAAACAATGCTTAGTATTGAATAAAGATATTTCTTCTGTTTTTTTTTTCCGTCAAACAGATTATCTCTCATCACACACAAAGGTAAATCATAGTCATTCATACAATCAGTATCATGTACAGAAGCAACATGTTTACAAACAGAACCAGACCTTTTGCTTTTCCCCCGCCCCTGACCTCTCCCAAAGACCGGTTATACGTGTTCACCCAGTGCACCCTTCGCAGTGACAAAGTAAATGTCCGTGTTTCTGTACATCTGTGTCGACGATTATATTTTTCACAACTGAGTAATTTAACCGGTGTCAACTCGGGCTGGCCATCCCCGTATATGATTTGTCTAAATGTTTGCCCTTCCCAAGTCCGTATTTTTTAACCATCTGTTAGGAGGTGGTCAAAAACCATTGTTGCACGTTTTTTCCCTCGCTGAGTGCCTTTTTCAAATGAGGATTCAGCTGTCTTCTCACCTCTCTGACTCGCAAAGAAAAGTCCTCACCGAGAAATAAAAATGACTACCTTTCAATCTGTATTTGGCTTCTAGGAGCTTCTCTTTGTCTTTAAAAAAAAGTGCACCCTGCTATCAAAGGACATTTCGGTTTGGCATTCAGATGATGATGCACGCGGTCGAACTGAAAGTTCCCAGTCAAATCAGCTTGTCAACAATCATGTCTCTCAACACACCTTCACAAACTGATTAAGTCTGATTATTTAGCCTACCCGGTTTTTTTTCGCACAGGTATGTCTCTCATATAGTTTAAAAATTCATCTCTAAGTTCAAAAGAGAAGCAAACACGAACACAGGACAACAAATTACTCAACTTAATTAGGCACGCCTTTCACTATCATGTTCTCAGCTGCCCCCCCCCCCCCCCCCCCCCCCCCCACCCCAACTTTGATTTTTCTTTTTTGGTGTTGGAGTCGACCTCCCCCGATCTCAAGGCTTTCATACAGTACCGAGGGGATGAATGGCTGTTGGGTTAAACAGTCTCGGACCGTATGCAGTCTGGCCCAAGGGCGACACCAGGCTGACGGACTTCATATGTGCAGGCGTTCCCTACATGTATGGACATCCATTGCCCTTCCCTGATACGAGGCTCTGTCAGGGCGACTGCTTATGACCCCTCAACACTAAGAATACCTTCTTATGGGCTCTCAAAATACTTTGCCTCGCTTGCACCTTGGGGATCTTCGGGTGCAGGCTTTGGGACTTAAAGCTGGATCCCCACGAAACAATGGTCGGCGTAGTAAAAGAGGGTGGGAGAAGAAGAAAGGTAGGAAGGAATGTAACAAAAGCTGAAAGACTATCCAAGAAATATTTCAGGATTTGTACTTGGAACTGCTGCAGCAGTGCCAGAAAGAGGATCTCAACAATTGAAAAACTAGCATGTGACTTTGATGTTCTGTGTCTACAAGAAACTAGAAGTGCTGCCTACAGACCATTACAATTGGATGAATTCATAATATTTCAAAAGCATGATGGATGAGGACTAGCTATGATAAAACACAACTTGAAAAACAAAGTGTCCAGGACAGATTTGGAAAAATGGTGCAGCAGCACACGTGAGCTAATGGGTGTGAGGCTAGAAAGACCGGATGGTAATCAGAAAAGCCTTATAGTCATCAATACATATATACATCCAGGTACCCACACATCAAAAAAACGGACTGGACCTTTCTGGAGGAAAAGAAACATGACTTTGGAAACTCTGTCATACTATTTGGAGATAACGCACGCTCAAAATTGTGGGACCATGGTACCAACCCTCAAGGAATTGCACTGGAAGCGATGTTGGATGGATGGAGTACTTCTCTTAGTGCACTGACATCATCATCCCCAACACATACAGGGAGGCAGGGTGACACTGACAGTGTCATTGACTTTGCACTCATTGGACCAAAGTTCACAGCAGGTATGAGTGTGGAAGCACTTCTTCATCATGGAAGTGACCATTTCCCTGTTGTGTTCACTTAACAGAAACCATCAAAAGTTACACAAACGAAACAAAAGGACCCTTTTCAATAAAACAACAATGAAGGGGGTATCATAGGAACTTTAAGGAGTAGAAGATGCAAAAGAAACAATGCTACAATCAAACAAATCGTCAAACCCCTTTGGTGGAATATAGACACAAAAACAGCCTGGAAAGAGAAACGCAAGTCTGTAAGAATTTGCCAGAGAGAAAGAAGAAAACCTTGCCCTGATCTAGCTTTTAAAACAGACATAAATCAGAAGACTGAATAATTCGAAAGAGTAGCTGAAGAAGCAAGAGAAACCAAGGGGCAACAGTTTTGTCTGTCACTTAAGTATGATACAACACTGACTCAGTTCTG
>JADBJO010003059.1:0-22500 GCA_016801955.1 Conus betulinus | reverse complement strand
CATTTCAAATTGTAGACCAATTTCTATTGCCTGTGTCAAGGCCTTCCCCTTTTCAAGGAGCCTCCCTTGTAGTTTTTTTTTTTTTTTTTTTTTGTCATGCGCTCCATTAATGATGTTGTTTACCATAATGTCATCATTATCAGTTTAGTCACGGTCCATCATAATCAGGGGCAGATCTTTATGAAGTTGTCAAAGGTGTCACCTTCGTCCTGTTTTCTTTGTTTCAGTTTGTGTCTTGCAATTCATTTGTTCTTCCTTCGTCGACCATACGTTTCAAACTTGTCTAGAACGTTGTCAGTTTTTTTCTTTTTCGCCAGCAGTCCATTGCAGAGTTCGATAAATTTGTCTTCCTTGAGCGCCGAGCCAAGCTCCGAGCCATCCGGCTTTCTGCTTGTCGGTCAGGGTTGCCGGTGGTCTGTCAAACACAAATCCCACGTGGTCTCTGAAGCGTGTGAGCTCTTGGAAGAGGTCTGTAGCATCCCAGTCGATAGAAGGGTCTTCAAAGTTCATATTCGCCACGGTTTACAGTGTCTAGGAAGCCGTGTGCGTGAAGAAATAATTCTTTAAGATCCCACTTCTGACACCACCTGACGTTCGTGACCAGATCTGAACGTAGCGGTCTTCACGCGGAGCTGCTGCATACAGTTCAGTGACAGTTGCGTGACAGAGTTTCGCACATTGAAATACGTGACGGCGTGCTCTGTCGCTGAGAGTTCTTAACTGGTCCAGGGTTTTGTTCAACATCTCCATACTTTAGCAAAAAACTACCCCAGAACAAAAGCACGAGGAGGCAGCCTGCCAAACACACTTCCGGTGGTTTGAGGAGGGCATACGCAAATTTGATGTTTTTGTTGCGAATAATTACTCTCAGTGTATTGAAATTGATCAGAACTTGTTTAAAATGGCATTCTGGAGTCAAAAAAAACTGATACGTTTGGAAACCTGCCGTTGACTTTCTGGCTTGCTAACGGCGAAAAATCGGCACTGCATTCGGCCAGCATCTCTTTGTCAGTACTACCGGCAAAAGGATTAGGCTGAACTCGAAGCAACTTTGGAACATTTCTGGGCTACTACAAGGTGAAAACAACGCAGAAAGACACACTTTTCACAAGGAAGAGACGGTGAGTTATTTTATACTATCTGCATGTTGCGAAGCTCGAACTCTGAAGGCAAACGGCACAAATTAACTTTACCAGGTTTTATCAATCAATTCAATGTCGATTTCAGAGCCAAATGTCTCATCGAGGCTTCTACCTCGCAGAAGAGGATCAGTGACAGATAAAAACATGAAATGTGCAAAATGTGATATTATGATTGTACCCAAAAAAGACAAATCACTGACTTGTAAATTGTGTGATTCCGTATGGCATAGAACCTGCATCAATGACATGGATGATGAAACATACCAAGTACTGAAAAAGAATGAGAACAAAGAGTCCTCGAATGTCTACTGGTATTGTACCAAGCAATGTAACAGGGCAGCTGGGAAATTTTTGAGTGGAATGGCACACTTGGAGATTGAAATGTCCAAAATAAATCAAAAAGTATCTGAGATTGAAAATTCAGTGGCAGCAATAAAAGATTGCATATTCACAGAGAAAATGGTTGAAGCAGTGAAGGTAATAACCCAAGACAGCACCATGTCAAGAATTAAGGTTGACAACTTCACAGAGGAAATGACAGAGACTGTAAAAGAAATTGCTCAGAAAATCGTAGACCAAACAGGCGCAGTATGTCGAGTAGTAGGTGACGCAGCAGCACATGTAGATAATGTTCAGGAAATTACTGAAACTGAGAAGAAGAGGAGGAGAAGGCCAGCAACCAGGCCGACGAGGTAGAAGAGGAGGAGAAGGCCAGCAACCAGGCCGACAGGGGTCCTCAAGAGGAGGACGAGGAGACGGTCTAAACAACAAAAGCTCTTCATGTGCACACAGTGTAAATAAAAACAAAACTTCTTCATTTTCTGACCCATCTTTTGCTGATATTCCAAACTTCAAATGCATCTATACAAACGCTGACAAATATATGAACAAACGAAACAAAATGAGAGCACTGATTGAGATAAACCAACCTGATGTAGTTGGTATAACAGAAGTGAAACCCAAGCAAGCTAGATTTAAAGTACAGGAAAGCGAAATAGCTATTAAAGGATATGGACTTTTTCACACTCTCGAGGATGAGGGGAGAGGAATAGCACTTCTAGTGAGGGAAGAAATGAAACCAACACCAAACGATAGACTCAATAGCACATTCTCAAAGCATGTATTTGTGGATTGTACTCAAGGTGATGGAACATTACTGACAGTTGGACTGACCTATAGAAGACCAGGCAGTACATCTGAAAATAACGAGAAACTTTTTGAGCTCATCAGGAACACAGCTGGAATGAAGAAAGACAGCCTGCTAATGTTTGGAGATTTCAACCTCCCCAGCATCAACTGGGATACAGAATCGTGCGGGAACAATAAATCACATGAGGCATCCCAATTCCTTCAGGCTTACACTGATGCATGTCTCTGCCACCCCAGAAAAGAAATCACACGTTTCAGAGAAGGCGAAAAACCCAGTGTAGTAGATCTTGTGTTGACAAATAAGGAGGATATAATCAAAGACATTAGTACAGATGCTGGACTTGGGAAAAATGATCATTCCTGTTTGTTCATTACACTCAATGCGACAACTGCTGTGAATACACAGTCTGCGAGATTTTGCAACAGTAAAAACTGATGAAGCTGTACTTAAAGTCATACTACAGAAAGTTGAATGGAAAAAGGAATTAAAAGACCTATCTACGAATGCAGCATTAAAAGACCTATCTACGAATGCAGCATGGGAAAAAATTAGGGGGAGAAAATATATGAGGCAATTAAAGCATCAACGCCTATGACACGCCCATCAGGCAGACAACGAAAGCCATGGATGGACAGAGGAACCTTGGCATCAGTCCGCAAGAAGTACCAACTGTTCAGACGCTGGCTTGCTACAAGGAATGGCCAGGACCATGTGAACTATTTGAAAGCCAGAAATAAAGCAAGAAAAGCATGCAGGGAGGCACAGAAGAACATGGAAATGAAATTGGCGTCAGAGGCAAAAACAAATCCTGACGGTGTATGGAGATATGCAAAGTCAAAGACATCTTGCAAGAGTGGTATCCCGGATTTGAAAAAAGATGGCAGCAAAACCAAGAATTACATTGAAAAGGCTGAACTTCTGACCAATATTTTTCAAGAGTGTCTTCACATCTGAAGATCCAGGTCCGGTTCCTGAGATGCCAGAGTACGACTTCAGAGAGACCAAGAACGACATCTCGATCACGGTAGATGGAGTGAGAAAACTGCTGGCTGGGGCACAACCAGGAAAGGCAGCAGGCCCCGACGGACTACCGCCCAGGATCCTCTCTGTAGCAGCTGATGAACAGGCTGTGCCTCTAGCGCATCTGTTCAGACTCACCCTAGACACTGGAGAACTTCCTTCAGAATGGAAGACGGCGTATGTGAGCCCTATTTTCAAGAAAGGCAGCAGAATGTCCCCCAACAATTATAGACCTGTGCCTCACTTGCGTCGTCTGCAAGGTCATGGAAAAGTTAGTGAGAAGAGCAGTGATGGGCCACCTCGAAGAAAATGACATTGTCACTAGTGAGCAACATGGTTTCGTCTCAGGCCGGTCATGTGTAACACACAGCTACTGGAGGTCATGGACTCATGGACAGAAGCAGTCGACGAGGGGGGGAGCATGGACGTTATTTACACAGACTTTCAAAAAAGCGTTTGACAGTGTTCCTCATCGTCGACTCATGGAAAAGGTCTCTGCTTGTGGCATTAGGGGTAAACTTCTTCGATGGACTGGCGACTTCCTTGCAAACCGAACGCAACGAATAGTGATCAACGGAGTGATGTCCCAGGAAGGCAACGTAACCAGCGGCATTCCTCAAGGAAGTGTACTTGGGCCCATCCTCTTTTGTAATCTACATAAACGATTTGCCTGCCAACGTGAAGAGCCAAGTAAGGATGTTTGCCGACGACACGAAGTTGTTTACCTTAGTAGATGTTCCCAACAACCATAAAACCATGCAGAACGACTTGGACGAGCCGATGCAATGGGCTGACAAATGGCAACTAAAATTCCATCCAGATAAGTGCTGCGTCCTGAAACTAGGCCACGAAAGAGAAACGGAGTACTTCATGAACCGTAAAGACAAAGACGGCAACTCAATCAGAGTAAAACTGAAAGAAACACAGGCAGAGAAGGATCTTGGGGTGACCATCGACAAGGCGCTCTCTTTTAAGCAACACGTGGCACAGGCAACATCAAAGGCAAACCGCGTTGTTGGAGTCATCCACAGGACCTTCGACTACCTAACACCAGCAACTTTTGTCCAGCTGTTCAAGGGATTAGTCAGGCCACTCCTGGAGTACAGTTACTGTGTGTGGAAGCCAGACGAGAAAAAAATCAAAAAGGCTTTGCTCTGAAGTGGAAAACGTCCAAAGGAGGGCGACCAAAATGTTGGGCCTCTGAAGGACCTCCCATACCCCGAAAGGCTATGTCGGCTGAGGCGTCCATGTCTGGAACACAGGAGAAAGCAGGGAGACGTAATTGAAGTCTACAAGTACCTGCATGGCTTCTGCAAAGTGCCATGCCCTGACTTCCCCGTCGCCACGAATGAGCTGAGATCCACCAGAGGCAACTCCTTGAAACTTCAGAAACCAAGGCATCGTCTCAACGTACGGGGCAACTACTTCGCAGAGTTGTTGTGAACCTGTGGAACAGCCTCCCAGATGATGTGGTAACAGCGCCATCGGTGGACGCCTTCAAGAGAAGATTGGACAAGCACTGGGTAGCACTACTTTCAGTGTACGACCCAGAATGCCTAGACTAATTGTTCAGTAAGAGATCTGATTGGCACCATCCTCAAACCACCCAGGCCAATCAGTTTAGTTTGAGAACCTGAACATGGTCCTATGACTTAAAGGACCTCAATCTTGTAACGTCAAAGACATCCCGCCCATCATGGTTTTGATTTTCAAAGTCCGCATGGCGACTCGCTTCCTGGCTCTCTTCAACATGAGAGCAATGTATACGGAGTAAAAACCAGCAACATCTCGGACGAAAATCTACATACGAAGAAGGCATGGTTTTTCATACAGCTTTTGGCAAAGTCTCATGAACAAACAGCGTCTTAATCCGGCGTAATTGACGAATTTATCAGGAGCGAAAAACGGATTAATTGTCTCTGAACACAGTTCAGGTACCCAGAGAGAGAGAGAGAGAGAGAGAGAGATCGAGAGATCGTGTGTGCTGTGTTATGTTTCTGTAGTTTGTAACTGAAAAAGAAAAGTCTACTTATTATTGATAAATATCGTGCCACGTAATGAGGTAAACACACATCACTTGAACATAGAAAAATAACGCTTTCAAATGTTGTTTTCGTTTACCAATCAGCTAGCAGCTTTGTTTCTGACAGTCTTTCATGTTTTCTTTCTTGCCTTCTCCTTTTTCTCTCAGCGTGACATCTTTCTCAGTCGTTTTTGTGTAATTTCTTCCTCACTTTGTAACGTTTGTTTGTTTTTTTCACAGTGTGTTTTTGTCAAAGCAAAATGGAAATAGACTACCACACAGAAAGGAAAGCAACGCTTGTTTAACACAACTATAAAACAGATGGGAAAAGAATTTTTGACAATTTTGTTTCTTGCGATGTTATAATAAGCAAGCATTCAAAAGAATGTTCAGAATGATGCTTGCCGTGAGGCTGTCAACAATATGAAAGAAAGAAGTGTAACACTGAGAACAGTTGTGAAACAAACAGATAGCAAGATCAAGGTGAAAGAAAGGAAATGAGCTGGATCTCATGCGCAGTAGGGAGTATGATATCAGGCATTCGTGTTTTTGTCTGTCGTGGTGGAAGAACAACTGTCAAACATTCCCTTTCTCGTTTGTATTGCGTGTTGAATAAGCAATACTTTTTGCACTCTTATTTTGTGTGTTAAGTTGTGATCTGGCTTAGTTTAATCTACGTTTTAGTCTACGTCTTTCCTTCTAGCTACTTTTGCAGACATTGTATACGGAACTTGCAGGGACGCCTATGGAGTGAAACAACCAAAACTGAAGACACCTCAACAATCCAGACGCCAGCGAGAGATGGATAGCATCCGGAAGAAACAGAAGAATATAAAAAAAAACAGATGAAGACTGCCTCTGAAGCTGTGAAGAAAGGGTTGGAGAAGCTCTGGGAAGACCTGAAAGCGCAACACAGCGCCCCCAGTAAACCAGAATCAGCAACAAAGAGAAGGAGCAAAAAGAAGAAAACCCAAGATTGCTTCTCCAGTTTACCATGAAACTATTTGAGCAGCCAAAATCTGGAACACTGACAGTGGACAGAGAAACCGTTGAGCAGCATCTCAGGAAAACATATTCCGACCTTTAGAGCGAAGCACCACTTGAAATCTAGGGCTTGGTGCAGCCTGCAGCGCGCAGAGAAAAAGTTCAATGACAACCCACCAACGGTGGATGAAATAAAGTAAGTGGTTTAAGAAAGCCAGAGCCAAATCTTCGCCTGGGCCAAACGGAATACCATATCTGCTGTATAAGAAATGCCCCAACGTCCTCGAGTGGCTCCTTAAAATGATAAAATCATCATGGAGGAACTTGAAGATAAGCGAACAATGGATGATAGCTGATGGAGTGGACATTCCCAAAGAGCGAAACTCGAGTGACGTCAACCAGTTTAGACCGACATCACTCTTGAACGTCGATGGAAAAATCTTCTTCCCTGTCATGACAGCCAGACTGGCTCATTACCTGACAGAAAATGAGTACTTGGATTTGTCAGTCCAGAAGGGAGGCATCTTACGTGTCTCTGGCTGTGTAGAGCATGCCACTATGATTGGGAAGCAATCCAAAGAACTAGGGCAGACAAAACGGGACCTCGAGGTGGTATGGCTCGATCTGGCAAACGCATATGGATCGGTTCCACACAAGATGATTCAACTGGCCCTCAAGATGTATTATGTCCCAAAGAACATTAGATGAATGCTGAGAAAGTACTTCCATGGCTTCTCCGTAAGGTTCTCCACAAAGAAATACATATCAGACTGGATCAATCTGGAAACTGGTTTACCAACGGGCTGTGCAATTTCTCCAGTACTGTTTGTGTTGTACAGGTCCAGCAGATCTGGAGAATGGATACCAAATGTCCCCTCTAAAGGATAATACAAAAGTGCTATCCACCGAGAAAGACAAAACACGCAAAATACTGAAGCAGTTAGACCAATTAGTTGCTTCATCCAATGTGAATTTAAAACCAAAGGAATCACAAAAGGAAAACATGTCCTTGCGGAAAGGACAACTAGCAAAAGCAGTCAAGTTCACCATAGCCAACCAAGCCAGAAGAACCAGTCAAGAGCTGTGGGGTGGTATGATGACTCCTGAAAGACACAGAAAGGGGAGAGGAAAACCAGCAAACGGCAGAAGTGCAGATAATAGACCAGTGTGGGCTTCCTGGCAAGTACAAGGTCTGGTGTTTGCAGTTCATGCTGATCCTGAAGTTTCTGTGGCCTCTTCTGATATGTGATATCAGCACGAGCATTGTGGAATTAATGGAGGCCAAATTCAACTAGTATACAAGGAATGGCTGGGTGTCCAACCAGCTCTCACTGACGTCGCACTCGACTGCCGCCAAGCAAAGCTGAAGCTTCTTCTTAAATCCATCCTCGAGGAATACAAAGTAGGTAAAGCAAGGTTACTAACCATGCTTGAGGACTCCGAAGACAGCTTTGTGAGATCAGTCCGGCCAAAGCTAAAGACTGGCACAAAATGGAAGGTTCTGGAGGCAGTAGACGTGGCACGGAAAACGTCATGATCAAGATTTGTATTTGTCTGACTTTATTTCAAGTTTAAAAGGCTGTGCCAGTCTTGAATAAAAGTTACTCTGTGTTAGGTTTTCTAATGGGAGCAAGACTTACCCTACTTGTTTATTGTTTATTGTCAAAATCAAGGAAATAACAGGCCACACACAGACTAAGAGACAGGGTGGGATCAACAGAAACGACATAGTGATCAAAAGCAAAAGGAAAGCAAAGAGAGACATGGTAATAGAGGCGCTGAAGAAAAGAAGAGGACGCCAAAAAAAAAAAAACAGAGAAAACAGTCCAGCAAGGCCAACAAGGACAGTGGACCACGTGGGAAAAGCGCTCCGCGAAAGTATCACGTAGAATGTTATATGGCACTTGGCACCTCTTTGAGTCAGCTTCATCCTCTGATCTGTACATGACCTCCTGTCCTCGAATTCAAACTTGTCAAATGGGGGAAATCAGATGACCCCACGTGTCACGGCAAACAACAGTGGAACATGTCCTGAGTTCATGCAAAGTAACACTAACCCAGGGAAGGTACACATGTAAGCACAACCAAGTGCTCAAGGAGATCGCACATACGGTTAGTACTGCTGGAGGAAGATTTACGCCACCAGTAGCGCCAGCAACAAAGTTCTACACGGCAGGAGGCCACATATCATGGTCGAACAGTTGTGATATCAAGGGCATGAAAGCAGATCACTCGGAATGCACAGCAGACCTTCTAGACTGGGAGAACCATACGGCGATCATCAGAAAGAGTGGCATAAGACCGGATATTGTTCTCCACTCAGGTTCATCAAAACAAAACGTTTCTGATCGAACTCACTGTGCCATTCGATAGCAGAATGGAACAAGCGCACCTCTACCAGACTGAAAAAGATGCCATGTCTAGCGAGCAGATTGAGGAAATCTGGCTTCCAGGATCTGGCCCGGATCCTCGCCATAGAAGTTGGAACAAGGGGATTTGTAGGCTCATCAGCCCATGAACTTATGAAACAGCTCGGGATTTCAGGTAAGAAGAGGACCAGAACCCTGAAGGCAATGGTAGAGGCAGCCGAAAAGAATTCCATCTGGGTCTGGTCGAGGACGAACAAAAGTGAACATCATTAGACTTAAATTTCCCAACTTTGAACAGGTGTCCCGTTAGCAGTGGGGTAAGACATCCGTCTCAAAAGGTACGCCTTAAGACGCCCACCCATCCAAACGTTGCGGGTTCGAATCCCGGCAGCGCCAGAAAAAAAAAAAAAAGTTGGCAGTAGAAGGGCAGCTGGGAGTCATGACCTGGATGCGGCCCGGAACCCTCAGAGTGTAAGGAGTTCAGGGCCGAAAAAAAAGAGACAAAACTATGGGACGTATGACACACTTCACAATAACAGCGCAGCACTCTTTCTTGGAAGAAAGGTTAACTTAGAGCAAAACGATTAACGCTAACATTTGTACCATCATGTTGTCTTGACGTGACAGAGCTTCTCTTAATGAGCACAAAGTTTCATTTTATAACGTTTTTTTCGCTTCCCACCTATCCCTGCAGCTATCTCCTCTTTCCAAGGCACCTCGCTCCCTCTCCTCTGCCTCAAGGCTCTCTGTCATTATCTCCATCTCCCCCAAGAGAGTCGTAAACAGCTTCACTTCATCCTAGGTTGAGATAGTGTCCACCCCTGATGGTTACCACAAGTATAGCGACAGACGTAAAGTGCTGCCCACAGACTCTCCAAATAGAACCATGACACATTCAAGAGGAGAAGATGGTGGTAATTCGCTGTCCTATGTGCACAATGGGAAGAAGAAAATACTGAACATCGTGTGGCTGAAACTGCTCTTCTTGATAACGTCTGCATCAGTGCAACACTTGTGCTTATGGTGATGTATTTCTGTATGCCATTTTTCCTTTTTCAGTCGGAGTTTTAACTCTCCTGTTCCGTGGTTAAGATGAATGAGTTTTTGTGCTGGAAATGTTAGATTTTCCCCTCATCATGAGGATGATATACTTGACATGTATACTTCAATAAAAGAAGAGCTCCCTGCGGAATACAAATTCAAATATTTTTTTAATTAAATTATCAGTCAGAGTGAACCTGTGGTCAGGCGGGCCACAGTCAAGAGTGAAGATGTGGTCAGAAGAGTCATAGTCTGATGAAAGATGTGATCAGGTGAGCCATGGTCTGATTAAAGATGTGGTCAGGTGGGCCATGGTCTGATGAAAGATGTGGTCAGAAGAGCCATAGTCTGATGAAAGATGTGGTCAGGTGGGCCATGGACTGATTAAAGATGTGGTCAGGTGGGCCATGGTATGATGAAAGATGTGGTCAGGTGGGCCATGGTCTGATTAAGATGTGATCAGAAGAGTCATATAGCTGATGAAAGATGTGATCAGGTGAGCCATGGTCTGATTAAAGATGTGGTCAGGTGGGCCATGGTCTGATGAAAGATGTGGTCAGGTGGGCCATGGTCTGATGAAAGATGTGGTCAGGTGGGCCATGGTCTGATGAAAGATGTGGTCAGGTGGGCCATGGTATGATGAAAGATGTGATCAGGTTGGCCATGGTCTGATTAAAGATGTGGTCAGGTGGGCCATGGTCTGATGAAAGATGTGGTCAGAAGAGCCATAGTCTGATGAAAGATGTGGTCAGGTGGGCCATGGACTGATTAAAGATGTGGTCAGGTGGGCCATGGTCTGATGAAAGATGTGATCAGGTGGGCCATGGTCTGATGAAAGATGTGATCAGGTGGGCCATGGTCTGATTAAAGATGTGGTCAGGTGGGCCATGGTTTGATTAAAGATGTGGTCAGGTGAGCCATAGTCTGCGCGCTGATAACGTCAGGTATACCACAGTCTTAGTTTAAAATATGGTCACGTGGGACATAGTCTGAGTGGAGATGTGTTCATGCCGGTCATAGTCTTAGTGAATACGTGGATAGGGAGACCATAGTCTGCGTGAAGATGTGGGTCAGTGTGGGCCATGGTCTGTGTGAATATGTGATCAAGTGTGGCCTTAGTCTGGTTGAAAAGGTGGTCTAATGTGGTTATAGTATGAGTGAAAATGTGCTCAGGTGGACAATAGTCTGAATGAAAATGTGGTCAAGTGGAGCCACAATCTAGATGAAGATGTGGACAAGTGGGACCCAAGACCAAGTGAAAATATAATCAGGTGGTGTCACAGCCTGGTCAGGCAGTGCAATTGCTTGAGTGATGACATGTTTTGAATAAGAACATGGTCTGGTGGGATCACAGTCTGAGCGAAGGCATGCTGTAAGTGTAGATTTGGACAGTGTGGGCTATCGTCTGGTGAACACTTGGTCAGAGTTAAGATCGGGTCAAAGTACAGTTTGCGTGAGGGCATGGTGTGTGTGGAGCTATAATCTACGTGAAGACGTGATCTTATTGTATTGAACATGTGGTTAATGAAGGCCTTTTGGAGAGGCGTGAAGATGATAGAGGTGGTTTAACATCGGAAAAAAAAACCAGGAAGACCGTGCTTGTCTTGTTAAAGCATTGTCCTCATTTCAGATGTGACAGAGTGTGAAGAAATATCAGAAGATGGTACCGTGTCACTTAACGTTATTTATTATTTCTTTTTTAATTTGATAGTGGGAACGAGTTGGCGAAGACAGGAAGATAATCAGCGTAAAAGACAGGGTGACAGGAATGTTGGGGACTTGAATGTTGAGAACCGACAAGCATACATCTGATGTGGGAACAATAACAAGGATTGACAGGGTCCTGTCTTGGCGCCCGTAGCAGTTCTTCCGATGTGGGGACTGCCCGTCATAGCAAAGAGGACAGAAGAGGGTGAGGCCATATAGAGCCATTAAAAAGTTTGAAATTATTTTGTGGTAGAACTGTTAAAAGTTCCTACCAAGTGTGTGATATATACAAATGAATGGTAACATAGAAATTAAGTTATTACTTTACATATCGGAAAACGTGAAAAAGGAAAAGAGAGACTGATTGCCTTATTGTAGACCCAGACAAAGACTCTAAGAAAGGAAAAGAACGAAAAGCAAAAAGAACAAGCGATTAAAGAATATGTCATAAGATTGATGGATGCAAAGACCAGCAGAGAAAGAGAGGCAAAGACAACAGAGAAATATTGACAAACAGAAAGGATATAAATCAAACAAGCAAACAGAAAAAAGAGGGCAATAATGGACACATTGAAAAGGAAACTGAATTTCCCCGGGGCAATCCCTGTGATCACTCTGATTGCTCCGCCTCGAATGACACACAGGAATTCCATTTGTACCCTCCGCGCCATTTCGTCATTACTTCCCATCGTCTTCACACCCCACACCCCCACCCCACCCCCCTCCCCCCGCCCCCCGAAAAGAAAAGAATTGTTGTCTGATGAGACACCTTTAAATGTATCTTTCGCTCTGTTTTTCCTTTCCTGTTTTCCCTTTCATTTTCCGCATTTTGTGTTTAATATTGAAAGATGGTGATGACGGGCACTTTAGCAGTGTGGAGTTTTGTGGTGTGTGTGTGTGTGTGTGTGTGTGTGTGTGTGTGTGTGTGTGTGTGTGTGTGTGTGGTTGTTGTTGTTTCTGTAGTTTCTAGCTGAAATAGAAGAGTTTAAATACTTACTGTCTAAAGCACCATTCTACCACTTAATGAGGTGAAAACACTGTTCAGAAAAAGCAAGGAAATAAACTTTTTTTTACAACTAAATCAGCGATTTTGTTTCTGGCCTTTTCTTATTCTTTTCTTTTTCTTTTTATTTTTTTCTTCCTTTTTTACTCTATTTTTTTCTGTCTGTTCTTTCCATAATTCAAAACTGTAATATAGTCACCTAAATCAGAAAGTCAGTTTATTTTCCTAATTAGTCTTTTTTCTACTTAATTTGGTTATTTCTTCCTCATTTCTTAAAGTTTGTTTATTGTTCATTTCGTACCCTTTTCCAACACCAAAATGAAAATGAACGAACAACAGAGAAAGCAAAGTAACGCTTTTTAACACACAATACAAAACACAGAAAAAAGAAGAACTTTTGACAACATGTTTCTACAGACCTCACAATGAGCAGAAATTCAAAAGAATGTTCAGAATAATGCCGTCATAATGTGAAATTAGCAAGTGGAATAGACAGAACAGTTATGAAAACGGAGAGTAAGATCAAGAGAGAGGACAAAGGAATGAGCTGAATCTCATCCAACATAGGGAGTTTCATTTTAGGCATTAAGTATGTTCCTGTCCTTGTGGTGACAGAAAAAAGTATATTCGTCGAACCTTCTCTTTTCTGTTTTGTATTGTGTGTGTATATTACGCGTTATGTTTTGCACTCTTATTTCGAGAGTGATTATATTTTGATTTCTTTTCAGCTACATACAGCCTCTTTTAGTCTTCTTCTTTCCTGATCGATTCCTTATCTTCAGAGTTTTAATAATGTCCTGTCTTCCATGTTCTACTTTATTCACTTTTTTCTTTTTTTTTCCGTCACTATTTTCTATCCTTTTATTTGAATGAATGAATGAAATGAAATGAATGGATATTTGATTTAATGTCTGTTCACAAGGATAGTAATTTCAGACACTATCCTTTTATTTCTTCATTTGGTTGTATGCTCTTCTATCCATTTTTTCATTCATTAGTTTCCCCTACATTCAAGTTACTCTTGTTATCATTACTCTCTCTCTCTCTCTCTCTCTCTCTCTCTCTCTCTCTCTCTCTCTCTCTCTCTCTCTCGTTTTTTTTTCTAATTAAATGAGCAAGAGAGACAGAGCCGCAAGGAAGAGATAAACATGTGAACAAAGGCAGACATGTAGAAAACATAGGGAAGAACTTCAGGCTGCAAGTAACATAGCCGCATAAATATATGTATCCATTGCAAAGGGGTAAAAACAAAAATGAGCAGTCATAATCAAACGAGAGCAAATTATCCCTACCTAGGTATATGTGTATGCGTGCGTGCGTGCGTGCGTGTGTGCGTGCGTGCGTGCGTGCGTGCTTGTTGTGTGTGTGTGTGTGTTTGTATGTGTGTGTGTGTGTGCGCGTGCGTGCGTGCGTGCGTGCGTGCGTGCGCGCGCGCGCGTGTGTGTGTGTGTGTGTGTGTGTGTGTGTGGTGTGTGTGTGTGTGTGTGTGTGTGAGAGAGAGAGAGAAGAGAGAGAGAGAGAGGAGAGAGAGAGAGAGAGAGAGAGAGAGAGAGCACGCGCACTCCCGTGCAAATTAAACAACAAATGGGCAGAACCATGGGAATTCAACATCCTGACAATTATGTGTCAACACTTTGTCTTGGAGGAGATGCCAGTCTGCCACAACATGAGCTTGTTCCATCCACGCTGTCTTGACGTGACAGGGATTCTCTTACGGTCACAACGTAGTTTGATTTAATACAATTTTTCACTGCCCATCTATACTTCACTGCCCATCTATACTTCACACGTGCCCATCTATACTTCACTGCCCCATCTATAATTCACTGCCCATCTATACTCGTGGCCATCTTCTCTTTCCAAGACTCCTCGCTCTCCGTCCTTTGCTTCAAGCCTCCCTCTACCTTTTCCTTCCTCTCGACCAGAAAGATGTAAACGCTTCCCTTCATCCTAGGTTGTCTCCATCCTGATTGTTACAATAATAGTAATGAAAGGCAGGAAAGTGCTGTTAATAATAATATTTATTTCTTTAGCACCTATTCCATAAAAATGCACAACAACGCTTTACATTTCAAAAAAAACAGTAAACAGTAAATAAATAGGAATTATAAAGGTCATGCACATTGAAAAAACACAATGCCTCGATATTTCAAATACTAAAATAAATCACATTGCGTTCACAATTAAGACACTGTATGATAATAATAACATAAATAACATTAATATTATAATAACGATGATTAAGATAATAACAATAATGATAATAATAATAATAGTAATTAAAAACAAATCACATAAGATATTTCACAAAAAATCTCTCTCTCATAATCCTCTAAAAGCCCACTCCTTTCCTTTACACACACATACCTTCACATTATTGGTCTAAAAACATACACGCAGAAGGATAAATCTAATTAGGAAGGACTTGCACATTTCTAGATAGAAGAGTTTGAAAGAGGCAGATTTTAAGATGCGTTTGAAAGTTGAGAAGCAGCTCGTTTTGCTACGAGACAGGGGTAGAGAGTTCCATACATTGGGCCAAAGACCGAGAAGGACTTTTTACCAAAGGTAAAAAGAAGAAGAGAAGCTCTGAAAGCAGAGACAGGCAACTTTATATGAAAATCTGGCCTTTACAGGAAGCCAATGAAGAGTTCTGAGAAGGGATTTTGCACTCTCACGTCTGGGCTTGCGGAGAACAAGGCGAGCCGCATAATTCGTATGTAATACAAGTTTTAATTGGTTGATAGTCGGAGAGACCAGCAAGAAGAGAGTATAGTAGTTCTAGTCTGAAGAGTATATTAAAAGAGACAGCAGGTTTATTGGAAGCATCGGTGGATAGAAAAGGAGCGGATCTTACCCTATTCTACGTAAATTAAATTACTGAGTACGGCATTATTTTTCTATCTTGTGCTTCCATAGACAAGGTTTCGTCTAGGTAGAAACCAAGATTCCCGACAGTTTGTGAGGAGGATACATCACGACTAGAGATAGACAAAGCAGTGTGAGTAACCTGATTGATCTTTGAATAACTGCCAGTAACAATGAGCTCCGTTTTATCATCATTCATTTTCAACTTCTTGTCACTCATCCACTTCGAAATATCTTCTATAAAGTCTCTCAGACTGGCACTCAAGAGAGTCAAAATCTGTTGGAGTAGAGGAGTTTTATGCAGCTGGGAGTCATCTGCTAAGAAGTGGTATGAGTGGCCTGACTGATGAATAATAGTGTTGAGAGGTTGTGTGTACATGGTAAACAGGACAGGTCCCAAGACAGAACCCTGCAGCACACCACATTTCAGCACTGATAGAGCTGATTCGTGGCCAGTGACAACAGACTGGGTACGGCCACATTAAATAGGAGTTGAAACCAGTCCATAACCGTTCCAGAACTACTGTTCTAGAGACTCTGTGATAAAAACCATGTCAAGCCCAAGAGAAGCAGATGGCAGCCACTTAACTTCCTGCTGGCACTGCTGGGTGCAGAATACTGATCATGGTGTAACTGAAACAGTTGTTGTTGATAAGGGACGTGTCAGTGCAACTCTTGCAGCCATAGTGGTTATTTGCCTTACATGATTCCCCCCCCCCCCCCCCCCCCCCCCCCCCCCCCCCCACCTTTTTTTTTATGGAATTTTTTGATTCTCGTGTTCCGTGATTATGGTGATTGGGTGTTCGTCTGCAAGAAACTGCTATTTAGCTAATGGAGGATGAAATGGTTTACGTATATACTTCAATGAAGATTCTGAGAGTACGGTTGTGTGTACTACACTGGACTTGACGGATTTCACTGACAGAATGTGATGTTTTCGCTGTGCTTTGAGTAAACGCATTGTCGCTAGCAAGACCGGGGATAACAGACCATCATTGCTAATCACCAAGTAATGCGTGCAACAATGCATTTGTCTGCAATCAATACAAAACAAAACAGTTTTAAAAAAATAAGGCAAAAACAACCGAGCCAATATTCTGCTGAAAGTATTTAGATGAACTTGAAAACATTAAATCGATTATGAAGACAATGGGTGTGAAATATATATTGATGACAAGAGAATTATCTGAGAGTAAACTGTCTGACCTGAAGAACAGCTTTATAGATGGATTTATACACTGCGCGAAACACGCCCCGACCTCATTATAAGCCGTCTGTTTTACACGGTTGTCACGCCCCTCCTGTCGTGCACTGCCGGTGTCAAGCCTGGCTGGCCACCCTTCTATTCAAACTCCCTGAGACTTTTCCTGCATCAAACGAGGAGGCGGTCGAAGATCATCGATGCCCATTTACCTTCCTCTGTGGCTTTCTTCAGAAAAAGGATACAGTGACTTTTCGCACATTTCTGACACGGAGGGAAAAAGTCCTCACCAGCATACACTTCACTACCTTTCAGTTTATACTTGGACTTAAAGAATGTTTTCTCTGTCCTTGTAGAAAGTGCAGCGGGTGATGATCGATGAGTTGGGCTTGGAATTCACACGATTTACTCGATCAAACTAGAGATCATGTGTCAGTCCGAGTTTGTCAACAACTACATCACTGACGAATCCTTCACATTCAGACTGAGACTTCGTTGGGTGTACGAGGAAGTCCATAAAAATCATCAGTGGTGTCCTTTTTGATCCTCCTTCTAAGTCGTCGGCTTTCTGGTCGGTGTCCTGTATCCGCTTCTTCAACGAGTCGTTTTTCCCGACAAAGATCAGCACTTCATCCTCCAAGGATTGTCACCTCACCTCCTCCTTCAGAGCCGCATGACCATACTTGAATGTCCGTCACGTCATCTTTGATGTTGCTAAACTGTCTTTTACATTTTTTATATCTTCAATTCGTGTGTGTCAAAATTTGTCACTTAAAGACTGAAGATGAATAATTAAATTCTGCACGGTCGGTTCAGCTACTGTTTCAGGGAGTGAATAGAGCTGGTAGCAGCGGCTCCTGGTTTCTCAGTGAGATGGCTCTCTGAGTTCCACTGGAAATGCTGGTTTGACGAAAAACTATTTCTTCCGAAGCCCGGGGGGGTTCTGTTCGACGTTCGCCGAGACGTCGCGCCACAGTGTAGTAGCAAACTGCCCAGTTACAAATACATGAGGAGGCAACCTGTTATGACACCGCCTGTCAGCGACTTCACTTTCAGTGTCCTTTGGAACAGACTCTCGCCTATTTGTTGGGCTATTATACAAATAAGTTGAGTTGATGAATTTGGGCAGAAATCCACCACATTTCAACCGAATTCGTCATGCTCCTTCACAGAAAATTACTGCACAATCCAGGGTTCGAACACGGTCTAATTACGAAGTAATTATACAGTTTGCACGGAGCTCTTTACCAACACGTCCGTCTCCTCTTAACTCAGTCCATGCCCCCCCCCCCGCCCCCCCCCCCCCCCCCCCCCCCCCCCCCCCCCCCCCCCCCCCCCCCCCCCCCCCCCCCCCCCCCCCCCCCCCCCCCCCCCCCCCCCCCCCCCCCCCCCCCCCCCCCCCCCCCCCCCCCCCCCCCCCCCCCCCCCCCCCCCCCCCCCCCGAGAGAGAGAGAGAGGAGAGAGAAGAGAGAGAGAGAGAGAGAGATGTTCCATAGTTGTTGGCGCATGGTCTTAGTTTGTTTCCAAAGATCACTAAGACTATCTGTTCATGGTAAGTTAGGTTCACAGTAAAATCCAACTACAACGGAAACCATATTACCGCCACAGTCAGAGTAGAAGCTGTTTCTAGTGCAAGTGTTGAATAAAAGGGCGACTCTATTTGTAACTTTCATAGTTCATTAACTGTAACACTTTTACCAGGCCACAGACGGACATTAAGGTGTATATACAGAGCGACTGAAAGGGTTCATAAGGAGGAAAAGTCAAATGTCAACAGAATTCGTCAAATATGAACAGTATACAATTTGCTTTACCAGTCGATTGGCATTTATGAAAGAGATGACATAGTAACAACTGACAAAACCGAGGTCTGGTACACTCTGGTTACAAACAGGCACATATTCCTCCACTGGAGTCCTTTTTTCTGCAATAAAATATTTCTCATACACTATATATTCTATGGCAATGTTCTCCCCACATCACAACACATACATTTATTTTTAGCAACTGTCAACATTCACATGAAATAATTCTCTTTTTCTCAACAATAATTCTGTGCAAATGAAATCTTGCTTATTCTGGAAGTTGGCTGTGGGATCATAATCTAAACAGAACTTTGAAAATGAAATGTTAACAGATTCAAGACACCACTTGAAACCCCATTTTTATGCCCGGATGAACTGATGAAAACAGCGTGACTAAAGTAGTCTCCTCACTAGTTTTTCTCTGCCTCCATTTCCTTCCCTCCCCCCCCTCCCCCCCCCCCCCCCCCCCCCGCACCCACCTCTCTTCCCCCCCACCACCACCCCCCCCCCACCCTTCTCTTACCCCAGTCCCCCACCCCAATCTCAACCTCCGTCTCTTTACCAACCCCACCGCACCCCGCCCACACGAACCCCTACTACCCGTCATAAATACTCCCTCTGTTTTGTCTTTCGTTTGTCATTCGTTTGTCTTACGTCGTATATAAGCTTTCTTTTTGTTACATTGTGTATTGTTTGGCTTACATTGTAAAATTTAACATATTTTTCCTTGTGTTATGTCTTGGACCGGAGCACAGATGCACAAAAACAAGTTTGCCTGTTTCTATTCCTTTCAGTAAATAACAACCACCTGTTCTTGTTCGTTGTTGGTGTTCGTCTGGTTGTTAATCCAGTCTCCTTTATTATTGTTTTCCTCCTCTGTTTTCAGATCAATACGGAACAGATTGGGAGTGGAGAAGGGGGCGAGAGGGGAAGGATGGAAGTGGTTTAGAGGTATGCGTGTGCTGGGGTGATCTTATTTGTCACACGTGCTGTGACAGCCAAATGCGACCCCAAAAAGGATGGCGTCAGGATTCTTCGCTTTTCAGTGACGATACCAAAATACATGTGAAGCAAAACATTGCCGAGGTAACTCAATGTTCGCTCCAGTCGTCGCTCATCACTGAATACCAGAAGATCAAGGGAGCTGACAGAGTGGTTAGGTGGGTCAGAACTTACTTTCTGTACATGATGGTCCTCCACGCTGGTAACGTTGGGTTGTGGTAAAGAATTGTTCTGGTGGGAACGATTTAAAGATGTTTAACAATTGCTGCTCCCGTTTGTACTGTGGTCGGTATGATACTATGGACAAAAATAATTTTGGACCAATAGGAATCCTCGTAGAATGTTATAAAAGAACATAGATAGATAGATAGATAGATAGATAGATAGATAGATAGATAGATAGATAGATAGATAGATAGATAGATATATAGATAGATGACGGACGAACGAAACGGACGGACGGATGGACAGACGGACGGACAGTCAGTCAGACAGACAGACAGACAGACAGACAGATAAACAGGAGGAGAAATAGCCTGAAATCACATGATTGTGGTCTTATATTTAGATTGAATAAAGTTTGATTTTAAGATCGTTCAGCAAAACAAATGTATTTTATCAACTATTGCCTCTAACAGAGTGGAAGATCATTTCGTTTCCAACAGCATTACTATACCTGAAGCGATGGCATGCAATATCAGAGACGCCAATCTAGATTTTGGTCAGTGCACATTTGATAAATCCAGTCATTTTTATCCCAGTATAAGATTCTGATATACGTGTCGATTTAAAGAGTTATACAGAGCAAATCTATCACTATTACAAAATACGTTCATGCCAGTCCTGCCACCTGCAATCAACAACCTTTGTTATACCAAACAAATCCAAATCCATATGAATTTAAAACACTGTCGAACATGGTGAAGCCCAGGTCTTCTTACCACTGTCATCCTAAAACTTGGCTGCACCCTGCAGCCTTTAAAGCCGTCATTTATTCTTGTTAACTTGAGCCAGTATTTCATGCATTTCAAATAAGAATGTAAATAAACTGGATATCTTCCAAGTTCGCCATAAACCAGATCATGGGGTTTCTCTACTGTCTACATGTACAAAAGTGCTTAAGCGCATACCGGTGAATTCTTTCATTAAGGTACTTTTTTCAAAAGCCCATATTTCTGCCCTCCATTATTATAAAATTGGTTGCACCTGTGAATCATATAATGTTGTAAAAAATACTGAAAGAATTGCGATTACGATCTAACTTGTACAAAATATGAAGAATGCTGTTGATCACCTTCTTTGCTTTGTTGACTATGTCTTGACAGCAAAATCAAAACTAAGTTTTGTTGTAAAATAAACACTGCGGTATTTGTAAGCATTAACCACATTTATTCTCTCACTCCATAAGTCCATTTTTGAGTATGGGCAAAATATCCTCCTTTGCGAAATACCACAATATTGGTCTTATTCATATTAACATTTAATTCTAGTCATAAGTAATTCTGAAAGGGTCAAATGTTTTTTATTTTAGCAGTTACTCAATGTCGGCCATTTTCAAATATTATTTCCAAATCTAACTCATTATGGCTAAGGAAAATAAAATCGAACTACAGACATCTTTTGTTTGACCCCTCATTTGTGCACTTTGCAGATTCGGATGATTTTCAGCCTGATCATATTTTTGCTTTTTACCTCACAATTCATACCCTTTATGGTACGATACAACACACATTTGATGCCATTTTTTAACAAAACGGGCTATAACAATTTCAAGAAATGAAACAAAGGCCTTCCACAGTCAATAAAGGACCAAAATAAAAAAAACATATTTTCTGATTATTTACAAATTGTTTTGAACTGAACAGCAGCAAGCAGAGTTGTGGGAATAACTTCTTTTGAGCCCCCGCCTATGTTCTCCAGTTATAATTGTTCTGACGTACCCATTTATTCAATCTACTACTGATTTCAGAATTGTAGAATTTGCTACAAATATAGCATAATGAAACACCTCTATGATTATTTACACACTGTAACCTCGCAATATTGAATAAAGGTGAAAATGATCGACTCTCTCGCTTTCTGGGTAAACGCCATTATCAAAGATGAAGTTAAACAGCTTCACCCAGAAATTCAAGACGTACTCGCCAGAATATTTTTTTAAGAAACCATCATCGATTAGACCATCGGGGCCACCAGAATTTCTCATTTTTCAATTTTCTAATTCCGAGCGACACTTCTTCTCTATATATATTTGCTCTTTGAAAGGAAAATTCCAAGTCTTCATTATCATGAACTATGATCTTTGTTATAAAGATGTTTCTTAAATTTTCTTTAGCAGACTTCCAAAATGTTCAAATCATTCAGATAGAGAAATATTGTTTGACGGTTGAAATCTTGCAGTTTTGTGAACAGTTTCCCAAAAGTCCTGTTTGAGTGTCATAGAAGTAATCAGTTCATTTAGCAACGATTCATTGTATTTCTTCATTTTTTTTCCTTTTATTATGATTTTCATGTTCACGTCCTTGCAACACAGAATGCGACTCAATCATCTTTATCCCAAAGTTTTACCAGATTTTTTCCACAGACTACGACACTTTACGTTACATGTTTTCATGTTTTACCTTCCTTATCATACCAATAATCACTAGGAATACTTTTAGTTTACAAGCTGTCTTTTTCTTCATGATTTCAGCTTGTTCTTTCATGATCACCTCGAATCTGAGTACTACTTCTATATATATATAATCTATATATATATATATATATAGAGGAGAGGAGAGAGAGAGAGAGAGAGAGAGAGAGAGAGAGAGAGAGTTTATAGACAGGTAGATAGATAGATATGAAAGACCTACCTCTGCTAATACTGCCCTCGTCTTTTGACATCTTGAGAGACATGGAAACAATTAAATCCCAGGGCATAATCCTTGTTCCGGAAATATTCAACAATAAGTGATAGATTTTAGCAGTAGAGTCATTATTTGTGTGTGTTCTCTTCCTTTTGTTTTCATGGCCATAGTACAAGGGATATGTAATCATATTCAAGTCTTTCTAC
The DNA here is from genome assembly GCA_016801955.1 of Conus betulinus. Lineage (NCBI taxonomy): Eukaryota > Metazoa > Mollusca > Gastropoda > Neogastropoda > Conidae > Conus > Conus betulinus. The sequence continues at coordinate 133 of JADBJO010003059.1, read as the reverse complement.
AACAGTAAGATTTAAACTGTTCAACAGAAGCTCAAAACTGTTCCTGACATAATAAAAAACATAGTCCATTTTACTACTGCATGCCTACTCATAAATATATTTGAAACGACGCTTCAAGGGTCGCTATTACACA